>APFE031721026.1:34406-49856 GCA_000404065.3 Pinus taeda | reverse complement strand
CCCCCCCCCCCCAAGTGGGGGATTGGGGGCAGTGCCCATGAAGCTAAAAATAGATGTAAAATTGCCTTGTAAAATGTTGTGTTTCATAGTCAATCTAGACCATTCATTAGGAGGAGATCTAACGGTAGAAGTTATGTTTAATTTTAGGGGTCTTTTCCCTAGAAGGAAACCCCTTGCTATATATGAGTGAATTGTATTACATCTATGTAGATCTGTATTCTGAGTGAGAAAGAGAGAGGAGATTGTGTGAGAGCAAAGAGGGAATTATAGCAGATCTGTTGTACGTTGTATCTGTTCAGTTTGTTGGATAATATAAAAGGAAGGACTAGATGTTTCTCCGTGGATGTAGACCAAATTGGGTGAACCACGTATATCTGTGTCTCTCTTGTTTTATGTGTTTCTATGTTTATATTTCTACAATATATGTTATGTGTTCCATTGCTCTGTAATATATAATTTTCTAACATAACTTTTGTGAGGGTTTCACATCCTTCAGATCAAAATTTTGCTCCATTTGTAGTGTCCATGTTACCAGATGCTTGCCATCAAAATTCCTTATATCTATCTTTGGAATATGGTGGTTCTTAAACTCCACATTAGAGTCTCTAAAATCATAATTCATATTCTTTTTGTCTTCATCATGATTTTCATGGATTACCTTGTCACCATCTGGAAGCCTTTGTTGCAACAACTTTGTCAATCCTTCCATCTTGACATTCATCATTTCTTCCATGTCTGCTTTTAAACCATTCATGTCTCGTTTTATTTCTATTTTTAAACCATCTATGTTGCCTCTTAAGCCATGCATGACATCTTTGGTTGTTGTTGACGGTGTTGGAAATCCATCAAGTAAGGGAATATCCCTGAAATGAACTCCCAATCAAACCTCACATTGTTTGCTGTAGGAGTCCCATCCATTATAAAGGCCTAGTTTCCAAATCCTTAAATATTTTCCTTGGATCTAACTATCATCATAGGAGAGCGATGCAATGGTGTCTTTGAAAAGCAAGGGACATGTTTCTCATGAGTGTGCAATTGTAACTGTGTCAAGGTTTTTCTACTGGAAATAGGGAAGAAAAGTGAGCCTATAAGTGAGAGGTAATAGTACCACCCATGAATGAACTAGAAGGCCCCATCTAACATCCAAAGGAATAGTCCACAATGGACGTGTCAATCGTTACAATCAACAAGAAAGGAAAAAGTTTTATTTTTCACCTCTTTTTCAAACTCTCTAAACATGAAACAGGTGTCGAGTTTTACCTTCCTTGGACTCGTAAAAATAGCAAACAATGATGGACTCATCGATCATGATGGAGCTGAACGAATCCTTCTCAGGGTTTGCTAAATATACTCAGAGGGATTCATTCGAAGGATGAAATTACAAATGATTATTATGCTATCCTTCTCAAACTTGTTAAAAAATAAAGAGGTATTGACCAACATGGTTGGGGAAATTAGGAAAAAAGGAGATTCCATTTTGCTAATCGAAGCGAGTCGCTCTTGAACATGAAACTTTTCCACTTCATCTCTATGGTTGTTGGGTTAGGTAATTTTCTTGTCTTTTGGTTATCATACCATTTTCAGAACCTCCATTTTCATCTTTCGGTCAATGCTGCCAACTCCATTCAGTGTCAAAAGTATGTTCAAGAGAAGTCATTTAATTGATATCTACTAAAATACTCTTAATAATTCATTAAATGTCTACCTTTCATAATCCAGTTCCATGTCAGCATCATTCTGATCATTCTGTCTCAATCGTCATACTCGTTTTGTGTCATTGATGGGGGTTACATCAAGGCCCTCTTGTGACGTATTGCTTATTTTCGACATCAAAACATCATCCAGGAGGTTGACTTAGAAGCAAAACTTTGCTATATTGGTGCTTGCATACATCAATGGTAAGTTTCCTCTTTTTCGGCGATAGGTTTACATCAATGGAATTTGACAATAAGATTTTCTATGGTGTTCGACATCAACTTGTTCATTCACACCATATGGATTGTACTATTGTACCTTGAGAACCACTCACATCATTTGTGGTTTCTCTCGCATCAGTTAACAACTTACATCATTGGTCGGTAATCAGATGGTGTCTAGAATGTTTGACTCCAAATCATTGATTCACATGGTTAGACTCGTACATTTACTGCTCGTTTGAACTAGATAGAAGACCCTGGATCTAGTTTCATCCATCCAGGATGCAGTTTTAGGAGTTATACAAGGATTAGAATGTATGATTGTCATGATCATATAGACAGTCATCCAGTCATTATTCCACCAATTGCATCCATGGATGCATCTTTTGATCATCATACATGTTTCGTCAGCTTATGAGTTTTGTATGGGTATGCCTCCATCAGCAAACAAATATGTCATGCTGTAAATGTATTGTAATAAATGAAACTCATCGATTTTCCTTGATCTTGACTTATCAAAACGTAATGCACTTCAATCATTAGTCATCATCTCTAACCTTGTGCCTTAGGAGGAATTGTTTTATATGACATTTTTTCACATTTGATCAGTGAACTTCCTAATGGGATTAATCAACATCCTATTCCCCCTTGTTACCATCTTGCACAAAGACCTAAGCATGTTCCCTTCATCCCCCATAATTCCATCCCTAAACTGCATCATCTGAGTTGGTTTTAGGACCAACACTCCCTATATGCCTACTGGGGTGGGATCACTTACAGGTTGCTCCACTATGGCCTACATTAGTCACCAGTCATTTTCTCCCCTTTGCACCTGCATTGGTTCTAGAAATCGGGGAGAATGATCGGGATTCGGGAAGCTTCCCCTTCTAGGAGTTTCCAAAATTTGTTTCAACTACTTAACTTTGATAAAAAAAAACTGGATGCTATACTACCATACTTTGGAGTTTTTACCACTTATCCTTTGATCATATCCCTCATTCAAAGGTGGATCTTAGAACCTAGATTGGTAATTGGATAAGAACTCCCAACTTACCCTGGTTCTCTATATATTCCCCACCTTCTATGTGGTTTGGGGTTGGATTTTGGAGAGTTGTTTTTCCCTTATGTTTTCTTAGTAAGTGGTCATCATCCCATGCAGTTACAGTGATTGGAGGTGCATATTGCGACAAAGAAAGGACAAGTCAACAACTTGGAGGAGCTTGTCTACAAGATCAACTACCACTTATGGTTGCAATCTCCTTCCATTTATATTAATGCAAAGAATTCATTATTTTCCTATATGTGATGGTATTATTTCATATATTTCAATACCATGTTGATCTATTGAATGAAATACTTAGATGATACTTCATATATCTTCTAGTTTCTTGGCTTGTGTTATCTCACTGTGAAGGTTCTAATTTTGGCATCTAGAGCTAAATTGGAGCTTCCAAGATAAAGGAGTGAAGTGTGTGAAGGATTCTAGGTAGGTATCTCTCCATCATCTATTTAATTTAAGGATATATATTATGTTCCTTGTCTCTCGGTCATTCTAGGTTAGCCACTAACCTAGGGGAGATACTTTTGCCTACAATAGTAAATCTCGTATAACAGGTACTACCCAAATAAATCAACACTATTACCTTTTTATTCTTGATATATCCTTCTCCCTTGAGGGTTTGATGAGTGGTAATTCCTACCAATGCATTATAATATATGGTTGGATTCATCTCTTCTTTTTCTGTAGTTGGTTCCTAGTGTATATCCTCCTTTATTGATGTTTCTTATTCCTTTTCTTCCTCCTCTTCACAGTCTATGTAAAATAACTTCTTCTAAGCACACTTATGACCTTTAGTGTATTTACTATCACAACTGTAACAAATTCCTTTTTCTCTTTCTCCCTGTAATTTTTGTGGTGTCAGCCTTGTAGGTTTTGGAAGACTAGGAGCAAAAACACTTCCATATTTATAGTTGTGAGTGCTAGAGTTCCTTGTTGCCATAATTTTTATTTCAATTTTTCTTGCCATCTTGAATTCCTTCTCCAATGAATCAAGTTCCTAAAGGTGAACCTCATGTTGGATGCTATCATTTAAAGACCCTATGAAGATATCAATCATATTCTCCTTTGGAATATCGATTACCCTAATATTCGATTTTTAGAAGTCTTCAATGTGCTCCGATATTGAACCCTTTTGTTTGAGATTTATCAATTGGATAAAGAAGGTGTTGCTGTTTGTACCTTTATAATATGCTATCATTTCCTTTGTAAAAATTGACCAAGTGACAAGTGGTTTACAAGAACAAAGCCATTTATACCATACAAACTGATTCGGTTCTAAATATAGAGATATAATATGTACCTTTTGTGAGGGTTGCACATTATTTAGATCAAAATATCACTCCATCTGTAGTATCCATGTTACCAGATCCTTGCCACCAAACTTCCTTACATCTATATTTGGAATGTGGTGGTTCTTAAACCCCACAGTAGAGTCTCTAAAATCATAATTCATCTCCTTTTTGTCTTCATCATGATTTTCATGGATTACCTTGTCACCACCTGGAAGCCTTTATTGCAACAACTTTTTAAATCCTTCCATCTTGACATGTCTACTCTTAAACCATTCATGTCACCTATTATTTCTATTTTAAAATCATCTATGTTGTCTCTTAAGCCATCCTTGTCAACTTTGGTTGTTGTTGACGGTGTTGGAAATCCATCAACTAAGGGGATATCCCCGATATGAAATCGCAATCAGACCTCACACCATTTGGTGTAGGATTCCCATCGAGTATAAAGGCCCAGTTTCCAAATCCTTTAATATTTTCCTTAGCTCTAGCTATTATTGCAGGAGAGTGAGGAAATGCAGTCTTTGAAAAAAAAGGGAGTTCTGTATAGTGAGTGTGCAGCGGAAACTATGTCAAGGTTCTTCTACTATTAAGGGGGGAGAAAAGTGAGCCTCTAAGTGAAAGGTAATAGTACCACCCAAGAAGAGACACACATGAACCAGAAGGCTCCATATAACATCCAACGAATATTCCACAATGGATGTGATGGTTATTACAACCAACAAACAAGGAAATATCTATCTAATATCTCATGGAATAGTCCACAAGGATGGGACAAAAATAACAACCATTACAACACATTCTCAATAAGATAAGAACTAAAATAATCGTAATAGTTGAACTATATTAGTACACGTGAAAGAAAACATGAAATACAAACGTCCATAGAATGACCTTACAAACATTCATAGTCCATGCATGAAGAATGTGCTTGCCTTAAAAGGCTTATGTCGTTAAGAAAAAGTTCAAAGGCACATGTTTACAAAGTACATGAGTAGCCCCAATAGTGGGACGTTGGAGCCGCTCCTTGATCCTCAAAGAACTAGATGATCTCTCCAATTCCTTGTGGGAGGAACCAAGGTGAAAAATCCCTATGCTCATACAATGAGGAGGTATATATAACCAAGGGGTGATGCTTCCCATTTATGACTCTTTGACTTCCCTCATGATTGTTCAGTTTCCTATGAATTTTCAACTTACATGACTCTCCATATTAATATGTGTCATTTGGACTTCCACTTTACAATATATTTGAATATAATATACGTGGTCCACAATGATGATGTGTGATATGACTGCTCATGACAAGACATGACATGACATTGTTGACGTAAATTGATTGGATGGTGTGGTAGTGTTAGGTCAATAATGTTGTTTTTATTGATGTCAACTGCAAAATACTCTTGTCTTCCACCTCCTCATGGCTTGGTGACAGGAATCCTAAGTGGTCTCCAGTCTTGGGTTGTGGTCGCAAGTTGATGTCCCTTTTCTTTTCTTTGCTAGATTAGATTGCATGCTTAACTACAAGAATGTCCTTTTCATTTCTTCCTCCTTCATCTCCTTCTTCATCATCCCACTAGGTTCCCATATCTACAATTCACTCATGACAAGACGAAATCAGTTTGAAAACTTCCTAGCCTAAGATGACACATTTAGCTCCCAAGACTGAGGTGAAATTGAGTTGTAGGTTAGAGAGGGAGGCTCAGTGACTACACATTACATAGTATGAGAAGCCAAGGCTGAGGATTGATGCCTAGAACTATGCAATGCATAGTTAAGTTTGGGTTGATGGACAACCTCTACGCAGTTTTGACAAATAGTTAGACTGACTCAAGGAGGGGTCATTGTGGAATATTTCTTCACAGTTCTAGAGAAGAAGGATAACTTAATTTTTTGCATTTCTAGGAGACAGTGGCTCAAGATGGGGGTTGGACCATTGAAGGAAAATTTTGCATAGTTTTGGAAGGGAAGACTCACTCACTATATTTCTTAGTCTAGGAAGGGAATGTTTGTCTTGAGCTCAGTAATTTCGCAATGCTTTAGTACTGGGGGATAGGAATTGTGCATTGCACAGATCCAGGGGTCAATGTCATAGCCTACTAACTATAATTATGAAATGTGTAGTCGAGTCTGACAGGGTGAAGCCATGTTGAGGGGCTAGGGAACTTCTTCGGAAAAGGCCAAGTGTTGTACTAGCGAGAATGACAAGTGAACTGATGAAGCTTCGACTATGCCCTAATACTTAGGATAATTGATGACTCAACAACATTGATAGACTATGACATATGAAAAACATTTTCTCTTGCATGTGACCACTTCATGACGAGCTATGACAAGTGTGACACCTAAGGTAGACTTTATGACAACCGTGACAACACTTGTACAATAGCACTAAAAAATTAGTGAATGAGTATGACAGGTGTTTACATAGTTAGGAAAACTCATAAACACAAATATGAGCATTTGGAACCACCAAAATGAGCTTATGCATAAAGTGCGATAGTCAGCATGCAAAAAGATGACATATTTCCTATCTTATGAAAGGGAGCGAAACACTTAGAAAAAACACATGGAATGACTTTCAGTTTTTGCGACCATAGATGTCATTGAAAACATAATGATATCGCAATGGTAATATGTCCTTCATACTAGACTAAGAGGTGCATTTCAACTTCATGAAAGATGTCATTTGTTTTTCGTACCTACCCTCCAAAGGGTTATGAATTAAAGGAGTCTTCATGCAGTCATGATATTTCATTTTCTATCATATCCTATGGTTCCTTGATCTTCTTATTCGATGATTATATTTTCTCCTCATCTCCTTAAGTGAAATCTAGCATGTCCTCCTTCTTTAACTCCTTCTTCATCATCTTGCCATAGGATGGTATAATTCCTCTATCTTCAATCCACTCATGACAAGGCGACACCAGTTTTATAAACTCCTAGTCTAGCATGTTGCATGATAATCCATTGACTGAGGCCAAAATGGTATTAGGTAAAGGGGGAAGGCCTAGTGACTAGGCTATATTGAGGGATAAGATTGCATAGTGCCCATTATGGGAAAAAATTTTGTTTTGCCCTTTGAGGGAAAAAATTGCCCAGTTTAAGCAAGCAGTTATTGTTGTGAGGTGGGGCCGTGAGAGGAAAAATACATAGTTTTAGGTGGTAAGGGGGACTGGGTAGCTGAGAGGCTTAAGGGATAGAACTACACAGTTTTGGGAGGAAATGAGCTTCGACTAAGGGAAGGATATTGGAGGAAGAATCAAAACAGTTTTGGAGTTTAAGGGAGGCTGATATTTCTATGCATTGCATAGTTACAATAGACAAGGCAAAGGCTTGAAGGTTGAAGATGCAAAGTGCGTAGTTTAGGAAGGTTGGACAAGATTAGCTTGCTAGAAATCCTCCATAATTTGTCTAAGTGTGGTATCTATAGAACAGATGTGAGCAGTGATAGAACTTGACTGTGACCACACACTTGAATACTTGGTGATACAATGAAAATCATCTAGACCATATGAAAACACACTTCGCTTAATGAAACAACCTTTATGGAAATTTATGATAAGTGTAGCCTCGTTGATGGACTTTGTGAGGATAATGATGACACTTGTGTAATGGTGTGTGAAACCTTGGAAATGAGTGTGAAACATATCTATATGATGAGAAAAACTCAATTTTACAAATATTTCCCTTTGATGCAACTGAAAACTCCCCTTTGCATGACAAGCGATAACTCCCATGCCCTAAGACAACACTTTATATATAAAGATAAAAGCATGAATAACACCTAATATCTGAGAAGGGGGATTGAAATCAGAAGCTAACTAATAATTGACTAAGGAATGATCGATCACAAGATCCACAGTAGGCTCCAAAATTAGAGTGTAGGCCAAAATTTTGGTGAGTGTTGTAGCCACTAGAATAGTTGCTCTTTGTGAGAGCGAAATTTGTTGCACTTAGTCCCGTAATTTTGATATATCATGTTACAATTCTTCCTCTTCATGCATCATAGTAGAGCTTTCTGAGGGCTTAATGGGTGTAGAATTACTTTTTTGGGAGCCATTATAAAACCAAATACTAATATCTATGCTTCATTATGCCCTTTGAATCACTTCAAACTGATTTCTCAAACAAAAGCTATGCAAAATTTAAAAAATACTCACCTTTTTGTTTCTTTTTGGGAGCTTGATATTGAAATTTTTGTATCTCTGTAATTTTAGATTTCCAAGGTATTAAGTTTGGCCTTGTGGTAGCCCTATGAATCTTATTTCCAATTCCACAAGTTAGGCCAATATTGGATTCTTCAATATTGAGCTATGCCAAATATCCTACGATGGCCTGATTATGGACTCATTTTGTAGAGCAAAGTTGTATGGGATGCCACGTGTCACTGCTTCAACCTTCAGCCCTAAAATTTCTACCAGAAAAACTACGGTCTACGTAATTTCAACAACTTTTTACAGAATTCAAATTTTATTCTTCAAATGAAAGTTACGATGATTTTTCCTAGCTCACATGCTTGAGACTCAATTCTAGATTCTGCAAAAACCCTAACTTCTTCAGACCATATCTTAGAAAATGTAGCGAACCAAGATTTAGAGTTCTAACACAAAGTTCACCAAGGTTTCGGTTCCATGAGGTCGTAATTTCAGATTCTTAAGCTTCATAAAAAAACATTATAGTGAAAATTCCACGATGACATGCTTGAAGCAGCAAAATCCTAGAATCTGAAGCTCTAAAACCAAACGTTATGCAACCAACTCACAAAATGATAGATCAACATCTTAAAAAGTATCCTCTTCAAGGGGGAAACGTCATTTACATTACACAAATGAGCAATTCTTAGATGATACAGATGACAAGAACTCCTTTGTAATATAGCAGTATAAGGGGTCACAATATAATTAGAGCCTACATAACAATAATGATGTAAGGGCACAACAATAACAATAGTGGGCTTCTATGGGGCACTACAATAACAATATGGGGGCTATGTGGGCACACCAATATCAATAAGGGGGATACACTAGTATTATAGGTAACTAACATTTTTCCTACCATTTAGCTTGGAATATGTATCCCATGTCCTTGGTCTTATATCGTTTTACATGAGAATTAAATCAATGGTTGTTACAATGGGTTACGAGGTTATTAGTTGGTGGATTATGAGAGAATCAATGTTAATGAATTCTAACCAACCAATGACATATACAAAATGACATAAAATTTAACAAAACATACATAAATCATATAAAATAAATACTTTAAAGAGAATAAATAATAGAAAATAATAATTCCATACCTCTTAGATTTCAACAATTCAATATTAGTGATCTTCCTCTTCACGCAACTCCACATTGGTATCATCCATTTTAGAATTGGCATTGAAAGTATTGGTCATAGCAAAATCATCAAAAATTTCGTTTTTGATAATTGCATCATCAATACCATCATCAACAACATTATTGTCTAGCTAAAATTCTTCAACTTCATTGTCTACCACATCTCTCTACTTCTCTACTTCATCTTCTTTCACTATGCTATATTTGCAAGCCTTCCTCTTGGATCATATCTAATAATGTATGACCAACCCACTTTAGATAGAAACTTTGATTAAAATATCTCCTCACATTTTCTTGAAAGAACATAATGCTTTATCCATAAAGGCTAAAAGACATTGTCATCAAGTTTAAAAGGTACCTTATAAAACAAATAGGTCAAATTGTTAAAATTGACCTTGTTCACATGAGCCTTAGGTGAACGTGTACGCTATGATGAAAATTGGAGGACATCACGAGCAAGAGAAGCATGAACCATAGGTTATAGAATATGACAAAATATTGAATTCCTTGACAGAGAACTTTTCTATGCAAGAAAATAAGTTTAGAGAGAGAGAGAGAGAGAGAAATGTGAAATGTACGAGTGCATTAGCCAAGATTAAAGAACTAGAATGGGAAAAAGAAAGACATAGTAAAGGATTGAGATATAACTGAAACAAACAATGAAGAGCTTGAAAGGAATAAAAAGTGGTAGTTGGAGAAGTATATGAAGAACATGGAAATGTTAGAAGTTCTAGGAGAAGATAAAATAAATTTGCAAGAAACATTGCAAAATTATACAAAGTGAATTCATAACTTTAAAAAAAGTTAAAATGTGTGCCTAGTACAACTATAAAAAATCAAAATCCTTTAGAAAAGGAAATAAAGACACTAGTGAATTTTCTTCATGTCAAGAGAAAGACTTGAAAAAACCTCCCAAACAGCCTAGAGTTATAGAATAACATTTGATTATATACCATGCATATGTAAATATATTTAAAAATGTAATATATATCATTATTTCCGCAATTGATTGAAAATATGCTTTATTTGATGCAGTGAATGAATTTATGGTAATTTATAATATTCATTTTACTTTTTCTTAATGTACATTTTTATTGATAGAAAATTAATTCTAATCGATTTATAGTTAATTACAATATTTGGTATTAATGGGTATATGCCATTATTAGTTCATTATGGACATAATTCCTTTATCATAATTCAAATAAACTAACAACATAGTTAGTGCATTAATATCTTCATGTGCATATAACGTCTCTTTACCTTGCTTTTCCGCTTTTCCATTATTTTATTAAAAGCAACTTAGTGAATACATCCTTACCATTCTCAACAACTTGAATTTCTTTGGAACATTTCTTCGGAACATTCTCCTCCCATTATAACTTTATTGGTTACTTAAAGAAGGTTCAAAGGATGATGGAGCCTCTAAGAATGTTACCATTTATTTTCCAGCAATGATTTCTTTAGATATTCGATTTTTTACACTCATGGATCAAGAATGTCTTCTTCCATTGAATAATCTAATGTATTGTTGTATTGATCATTTATGTCGAGTACCCACTCTAATATCGATCTTATCCTTCAACAAATTTGCGCTAGGAATGACTATTATTTTATACCTCCATTAACTTATTATTATTATGAATATTTGTTAGTTAATATTTATTTTTGAATCTCTAAAAAAATGATTAGATGATGAAGCACGTAGTGAAAATCCCATTTCAAATATTAGGTTTAGAAGATCATATTCCTCGATAATATCCTTTCAAAATAAATTATTTTAACATATTTTTAACAATATCATACGAATTTCTTTTACTGAAAAATATTTTTTCCAGTAAAGGAAAATAAACTCCTTTTTTCCTTTCATGTGACTAGCATTCAAACTTTTTCTTATAAACTCCAAAGTAAAAATCTATGTGCAAGGAAAATAGTAAATATGAAAGGTTTTACTTCGGAATCAGAAACTCTGATAACGATATAATATTTGGAGTGGTATCAATATCCAACTTTTAAATTAGTATAAATTGGATTTATTTGTAAAAAACGTTTACATCCAGGAAAAATCCTAGAATGAGGATTATTATAAAATTCACTAGAAAATTAAAATGATTTAATGAAATCATTGACATATAGCTTGAAATCATTTTGTTGGTTTTTTTTCATTCCAAGACCATGTCCATTCAAAATCTAGAGAAACCCATCCCTACTGATCCATCTTGATTAGTATAAAATGAGAGAAACATGTTTATCAATTAGTATATGAGAAGATAAACTAAGAAAGAATAATGTCTAAAATATTTCCAGCTATGAAAATTGCTACTCAGTAATGGTATTAGATATGTAGCTAGCATGATTGAATCTTGTTAAGTAAGTTATTATAAGAATACACCATAAAATGACTTAATCTAAAAAGTTACATAGCCCAATATTATGCAGATCGTTTATATTACTTCAATAACAGTTTCTTTGAAAATATAAGAAATCAAAAGTAATTTCGACTCTAAGTTTGATAAAAAAAATTCTTTCTCCGCAATACCCAACGAACTGAAAAGCTTTCCTAGTTCATCCCTATCTATCTATTCTTCATTATATGGCAATATAATTAATTTCTAAACCAACCCTACTTCTATTCATTAGAATTATGGTAACCAGATTGAAGGGAAAGGTGCACATGTGTATAAATTTAGGAAATTGGTGAATTATTGCGATGATTCACTATGTTAAACTACCATTCCATGGAAGAAATTCCTCTCCACTTTTATTAAATGTTGTAAAATATTTATTTCTCTATTATTTAAACAAACCCAATGATAATCTCATTTCGAATATGTCATGATCTTTATCAATTACGAATTTAGCATCATGGTTTTCTACATTATTGGATTTTTTCTCATTGTCCTCATCTTTTGGGCCATTTCCCATTTTTCAACTCTTTCATATGCCGGGAAGCTAAATTAAAAACTTAATAAACTTATCATGTTTTGGAAAGTTTACCTATAATATTTCCTTTTGACTACCAAGAGATTGCTTACGACCATATATTCTTACAAAAGTGCTAAAATGGTGTGAGGGAATGTGCAAATGTAGTATCAGGTGTAAGAAAAAGAAATATGGGGTTGAGGTTTAAGGAATAACGAAATAAAATATTTGATCCACTATCAATCAAAATGTGACAGGTGCCCCTATTTTATTTTATCTATTACACTACTAAAGCTATCGTAAATTGTTATGAATGGTTGGATTTTTTATTCAAATTTCAATAGCTAACAATAATTCTTGATCATGAAATTAAGTTTCACCATGATTATATTAAAGCATGCATGGATTTTTGAAAGTTTTATGGATTACTCATGGTTTTCGTTGATGTTAGCGGGGACTTACGGAGTTTTATTGTAGAATTAGCTTGATGTTCTACTTGTGACACCATTGTAGTTTTTGATCATTGCAACACCATTGCAGGGTGAAAATGCACTAGTGCCTAACACACTAAGCATTGAGTATGTATATTAGACACCTTAGCATGCATAATAACGGAAGATGAACATTTACATTTTTAGTACCATTAACGGGTAAGTTTTATGGATTACTCATGGTTTTCGTTGATGTTAGCTGGGACTTACGGAGTCTTATTGTAGAATTAGCTTGATGTTCTACTTGTGACACCATTGTAGTTTTTGATCATTGCAACACCATTGCAGGGTGAAAATGCACTAGTGCCTAACACACTAAGCATTGAGTATGTATATTAGACACCTTAGCATGCATAATAACGGAAGATGAACATTTACATTTTTAGTACCATTAACGGGTATAATTACATCGATATGCATTGTCTACATGTTAATTACATGGATAGGCATTGTCTACATTAAAATCAGACTTTAAGAATTTAATTTCTTTAAATAATAAAATTTACATGGATGCTCCACATTTAGTAAACTTGGAATATTCTTCATTTTATACATAAAAACCTAAGCAACACCTTTTTTAGTTTAAAAAACCAAGTGTTTGTAAGGGTTCTTGCCGCTCCAATATGTTATTGTTCATTTCCATTTCTTAGTGAATGCCAATTGTTTCTCCAATTTGGTTGGATTACAAGAAGGTGCACACACACATGGATTACAAGAAGGTTTACCATTTAGCAGGCACACTTGTGATGGCAGATCATGGATCATCAAGGTTATGAATTAGTACACGCACTTCTGGATGGATGGAATGATGTTTTGCATGAATTGCTCAATTGAAGGTAGTGAAGAATATATGCCATATTTATATCAAATATTGGATCATAGGTTGAGGGATCTCTCTCTACGGATTGAAAGGCTTGTGGATATATCTAAATCATGTATGTGATGATGCTTTTACTCTCTAGTCTAATGTGAGGGAAATTATCGGATTTACGGAAATCATTTTCATCCATTTTAACATATGATATCAACACATGTTGTGGTTGTTAAATAAGGGAGCTAAATTCAAGAGTGACATGTGAAATGGATTGTAAGTAGAGCTCTAACTTGTGCATATGCAGAGGTCAAGCTTGTCATAGATAATGAAATGCATGATCCACTCTATTAAGCCAAAAAAATGATTAAGCTTTTGCGAGCTGCAAAAGTTTCAATTGCAAAGAAAAAAAATAAAACATTTCTATGTGTGCTCACTTTTGAGGTGTCATCAAATTCCAATTAGGAAAATCAATTTTTTTTCAAAAGAATTGTTGGAAAATCTAATTCCAACCACTTACTAGGTGTTAAAATTGTCCATCCAAGTGTCTTAGTTCAATTTTAGTTAGTCGAGTGTCGTCAACTTTCACTACACTCATTTATTATTAGTGTGTCGGATATAATATTATTTAACTGATTTGTAATGTTGAGAAGAGCAATCTCCCCTTCATGTTATTCTCTTCATTCTTTGTGATGGTATTAGAGAACGAGTTTGCACAACACTCCAAGGAGAGAAATGTTTTTTTTTTTTGGCTCACAAAGAAAAAACAAGGGTCTTGAGAGGGGCAGGACAAAGTACAAAATCAACCTGAATTTCACACCTTTAAAAAAGAGGAAGTTTGTCAATTACACATATGCCAACAGAGATCAGGGCATCACTTGAAAAAGGAAAATGCAGAAGAGAATGGCAAAGTTATGAAATTGTATTGTTTTTTAAATTGACGGACCCTATCAATTGAAAGGTGTGCGCAAACCTATGACAAGAATTGCGCAAATGAAGAAGTCGAATTTAAGAAAAAAGGGGAGCGACTTTGTGAGGTACCATAAAACGAGAAACTTGTTTTCAAAGGTTGAAGCCTCGTTTCAAAGGTTTTGTCATTTTCTTTCCAAAAAAAGGCAAGCCTCCACGTTAGTTTTCATTTTTAAGTGGCTTCATTTCATGATATTTTTTAAAATGCTCCTTTCATGATTATAGGTTTAAAAGGGGTTTGAAAACTTTTAAAATATTCACTTTAGTCGTGTATTTAAAAAATGGAATTTGAAAGGATTGTTGCTCCATTTACAAGGCTTTTCTTTAAGAATTTTCAAAGGGAAGTTCGTAAAAAAATTGCGCATCTACATTCAATATTTTAAGGAGGGTCTATTAGGGGGCGTTGTTTAAATTAGTTATGGGATATTGTAATATTTTTTAAGATAAGTTTTTTTTAGGCTTTATGTAAGTGTTGTTTTTGTAAAGAAAATTTTTAGATTCATCTTTTTTGTGGAAGTTGAGCAGTAAAGAAGCTATCTCAAAAAAAAATTATTGTAGGTAACAACTTGGTAGTTGAGTGGTAGTGACTTAACAATCAAGAAATGAGAAATTTAAGAGACTACGAAAGTTGAAGCAACAATTAGAGATGT
>APFE031721026.1:1451-34131 GCA_000404065.3 Pinus taeda | reverse complement strand
AGATTGAATAAAACAAAAATGACCAAAGAAGCCTCGGATACCATTAAGAGGAGTTTTTCATGTAAGGGGGAATAATCGAGTTGAAAATAAAGAGTTTGGTGAATCCCACTATGGTCAACCACAATTGGATGAAAATTTAGTGAATCCAACAACAAAGCTTGCTTATGACAACTTAGGATTCCAACAACATAGCTTGCTCATGACAATTTAGTGAATCTAGTAGGATAGCTTGCTCATGAAAGTGAATTTTCCATTGGAAGAGTCAATGCCATGGTGAATCCAACAATTAATATTGTTGATGTAAATTTTGATGAAGAATTGTTGCCTAAAGATAAATGGTTGAAGATGATTAAACAAAAACATCATATTGACATGATGTTATTGTGTGAGAGAAGCCCACTTGAGTCTGAAAACCAAGTGAAAGACAACATGTTTGCAACAATACAGGTTAGTAAATCAATGGTGGAGATAGAGAAAGAGATAGAGGCGAAGCTCACAAAGATAAAAAAGGGGACACACGCAGAAGTAGAGTTAGAAATGCAACAAGACAAAGCTCTCATTATAGAGTAAAAAAAACATAACCCATGTTGTTATGCAAATATTTGTAATTCTAACATTGATCTCCAATGTGCACGTACAGAAAATGATTATGAAGAAGAGTTAAATTTCCCTGAAGCATGGCTTACAACACCATGCCTTCATAAAGTCTACGTAGAATATGCATACAACATAGATGATGAAAACATCAATGAAATTTTTAGGTATTGGAGTCATGAAGAAATATTTTTTCATTATAATCTCATGTTGCAACAAATTGATGATGAATATCACACAATAAAAAGATGATATGTGGTAGTTGTCCACATACTAGTTGATCTTCGAAGAGGACTGTGACATGATTAGACATCTTGGAAAAATGGAAGAAGTGCACCAACAAATAAAGAAACTGAGGTTTGAAGGATAAAAAAAAAGAGAAAAAGTTGAAACAATTTAGAGGCTACATGATGTAGAAGAAGAAAAGAAGAAAAGTAAATGTAGTTTAAGTCAAATTTTTAAATTTTAAGCCTAGGTGAGACATTTGAGAGTAGGCATCTTAATTGAATTTTTATGTATTTGTAATTAAAGGGGAGTGTTGGAGAATCTAATTCCAACTAATTGCTAGGTGTCAAACCTTCCATCCAAATGTCCTAGTTCACTTTTAGTTAGTTGAGTTTAGTCAAATTTCACTGCAATCATTTATTACTAATGTTTCCAATATAATCCTTATTCTCTTCCTTCTTTATCAATAAATAACTCATTCTCTTAATCATGGTATAAGTGATGATTCTGTTTAACATACTGGTCTAAAAATTTAGAACAATAAACATTACCCAACTAGTTTATTTATGCAATAGAAATCAAAATCGTTCCATCTCTATTTTTCTTGAGAGATCTGTGAAGTGTTAAGATGATTCTTGAAGTGGGGATGTGTTGGTAATTTTGGATAACGCCAATCCAGATTAACACTTTGATATCAATCAAAGCATTATATAAGATAATGGTAATGGAAATATTACAGAAGATAGTCATATTGTAATGAGAATTAAAATGAATAAAATAATAATAATGGTAAATTAAAAAAAAAAAAATTTAATTAGAAGTAATTTAAAATATTTAAAATTTGTTATACATTTGTCTTTGGAGATGTTATACATTTTTCTTTATATTTTTGTTAAGAAGTCAAAATTTGATATAAATTTAAACATTACATTTTTACACTATTTAATCTTTATACCGTTAAACCAATTTCAATCCAATTTTATACTATGAATCCAATTTCACTATAGATTTATGGCCATGGATTTTAGTGTTGATTGACCGCCATGCACAATAGAATTATATTCCCCTTCTACACTGTAAATTAGGGTTAGCAATTTCTTGTGTTAAAATATTAAGGTTTAAGTTGATTTTGAGATGCATGGGCTATTTCACCACTTCTTTCGGTCACCATTTAAAGAAAAATTCCTCCATTTCTCACAGGATTGACTCTGAGTAATGGCAAGTGCTTTTCTATCAACTGTATTCTTATCCTGTCCCTGTAAGATTACAACAACATCCATGATACAACCTATGCTCCGACAAGTTTCCAAATCCTGTAGGCGATGCAATATATTCCTTCTACAACTAGTAGGCACATTCTAGAACTGTAGAGTTTGGTGTACATAAATGCAATGAATATATATTTCTTCTATTGATACCTTATTATATTTAGTAGGCATGGGATAAAAGGTATTCAGTTGGTAGCTTGGTAGCTTTTTAACAGAATCTTAGGTTGTAAGTGAGTGGAGTGTAAAACATTAAAGTAGGAAATATAATAATATATATATAAATATAGATATAGATAATAGATATATATATGAAATCCTGCAATCTTAATAGATAAGTATATAAGTATAAAAATTGAATAGTAAATTTCTGTGAAGTATTATTGAATAGTAATATGAGATGCTTCAACATTAAATGTTTTCCAAAACATTATGTTTATAGATTTTATAGAATATTTAGTCAAATTGATGAAAATAAGTAAAATCAAGTAAATTAAATAAATAAATATAGTTATGATACTTATTTTTCAAAATATCAAATTTGTTGATATACATAAAATAATAAATAATTAAAATTAAAGGAAATAAATAAATAAAATTTAGATATCGTATGCTACATTTCAAAAATATTCCAAAATTTATAATCATTAACATATCTAAAATCTGGACGAAAATTGAAAATACAAAACTTTGAAACATAGAAATTGTTTTTCTCAATATCACTAATCAATTAAATAAAATTATATAGTAAACATCAAACTGAACTCAGACACCTGTATTTGAAAGTTTTGAGATTGGAATTAAATTCTCCAACCAATTTACTATCAGCAAAAACATAAACAATATAATAATCTACCGAATTCCATAAATCTGTAGAATTGCAACCATTTGATCGCCCGATGTACAGCTCCCATTTATTATGAATGTTTAAATCGTAATGATGGTAAATTGCACATGGGAAAAAAAATTTCGAAGTACTTTCGATATGCAATTGATATGTTAATTGGTCCATCAATTCTCAGGGGCTCTCTGGGGCTCTCTGCAGGTATTTCAGAATATTTTCCATACAAAGATGAAGACATCATGCAAAACGTGATGCCATATTCCTACACTTCCATTATGATTATCATTCAATTGAAGGGATGGAATAAAATTCATTCGTGAATTGTGTAAATGCAAAATTCGGAATGCAGAAAGAGAATAGTCTCCATGCCGGGTGACGATTGAAAGACAAAGGCTGTCTGTGATTAGAGTAGCATTAAGAATCTATAGAAATTGTATGTATTTTTAAATATTTTAAGTTGTGCCATTGAAGGTATAATATTAGAAGTATATTTATAGTTAACATTATCTATATTGTTATGTAGCATTGAATGTTATGTATATTTATGTTTATAAGGTTATGTAGTATTGAATGTTATTTATATTGTTATATTGTTGGTACACTGTTATGCTGTATGCTGTATTTAATGTTGTTTGATTTTATTGAATATTTATTTTAAAATAGAGTGTTTTTTAAGTATGACTTTTTAGAGTTTCTGTCATTATTTTGGTTAGAATTTAGTGAAAAAATTGTGGTGAATTTTTTTTTTGTGCTATTTAAATTGGTTTTTTTATTATATATATAGATTCAACACCCTAAAAAATCTTAAACTTAAAACACTTAAATTATACAGAATTCAGTGATCAATACAAATTTGTATGCAAACTCACACCACATTCAATGCTTTTATTCACCGCACCATCTTAAAAGAAAGTCTTCTTTTCTTTTAATTTAATTTGGTTTAATGAAGCAATCTTGGAATTAGTGCAATCTTCAGATGTAGTTGTAACACTATTGGCTGATCTATCATCAATGAAGGGTCTCATCAGATATTGAGGGATTTGGGCGAACGGTCAGATAGGGTACAAGACCGCAAGAATTATCCATTCCATTAAAAGCCTGAGAGGTTTTGAAAGCTTCAGCTTCGAAGTTAGCCATCGTATGTTACTTAGGACTTATAAAGTCCTATTGTAAAATTCTTCTAATGACATGCATGTGATTGTAGCTGGTGAGCGTTGCAACACCATTGCAGGGGTGAAAATGCATTCGTTCATGTCACTCTATACCCCCGACATGTGTCTGAGCGGGCACAAGAAGCTTCTATGAGTATTTTTAGTACCTCCAACCAGTATAATTAAGACCCCGGGAAAATGCACCCATGAAAACATCAACTTTGTTGACATTTCATAACAAGCTGCTATGTGTTCTTAGTGATTTAGTAGATGTGTTTATTGCAAACCATGCAGACCCTAGACAATTTTACGGCATAGACAATTTCTACAACGATCACATGTAAGTAGAAGGTAAAGAATGTTAGAATAAGAAAAAGAAAAAGAAAAAAAATTTAATAATTTAATTGTAATTTTTTATAATAAATTCAATTTTTTTTATATTGCCCAAAACACTTTTCAAACAAAAACATAAACCCCCTTTCAGTTTTATCTTGAACAACTTTACCTTTACCTTTTAAATGCATTTTGTCTCATAAAAATTCCTGGAAATAAATCTTTATCTCTATTGTAAATGGCTATTAATATCTTTTTATACTAATTAACTATTAAAAAAAACACTTCTAACAAAATATAGAACTAGCCAAAAAATTAAATAAAAAAATTGGATGAATTAAAAAATCTATTGTATTAACAATACACAACACTTACACTTACTGATAATTGTGGATATAATCTCAAAAATTAACAACTAACATAATTTTATATATAAACATTATATAATAAATAAAAATAAAAAAGATTAACATTAATATATATAAAATAAAAATAAAATAGAAATAAAATCATTTAGATTTTATGCTGCCTTGTTTAATAATGCTCTTAATATTATCCTTGTTTCAGGTTGATTTTGAGATGCATCGGCGATTTCACCACTTGGTTCGGTCATCATTTAAAGAAAAAATCATATTCATTTTTCACGGGATTGACTCTGAGCAATGGCAAGTGCTTCTCTATCAACTCCATTATTTTCCTGTTCCTTTGAGATTCAACCTACATTATACAACCTATGCTATGACTGGTTTCCAAATCCCGTAGGCTCTATACAATGCGATATATTCCTTATACAACCAGTAGGTACATTCTATAACTGTAGAATTTGGTGTACATAAATGCAGAGAATATATTTCTTCTATTGATACCTTTATTTATTTATTTAGCAGGCATGTGATAAAGGGTGTTCTGACAGTAGTTTTTTAACAGAATCTTAGTTTGTTGTGCAAAATCTCAATGCGAATGCACTGTAAAAATTTGAAGAAGGAAATCTGCAATCCTAGCATGTGTATATAAAATATTGAACAGCTAAAGTTTGCAATCTGTGAAGTACTATTAAATAGTAATATGAGATCATCCAATTTTTTTAAATGGTTGGTTGAAATATGGATGTGAGTATAGTTCAAGAGCAGATTTTAAAATATTGAGAAAATCAAATAATTGAGTGAGTTGAGGCCTCCAATCTAATAATGGAGCTAGTTGAGGTGTCTAATCTAATAATTGAGTTTGTTCATTTTTGTATTTTTTTTAAATATTTCAAAACCTATAAAATTAATAGTTTCTTTGTAAGGTTCAGCCAGACTTTATATTAATAAAATACAGTAGAATACATGATACAGAGTGGGAGTGGATGGGACCTCCCTGTGTCTACCTTTGCACAGCTGAGCTGGTCTAGTCTCTCCTCTCACTCTCTCTTTTTTTTCTTAATAAAATACAGTAGAATACATGATACAGAGTGGGAGTGGATGGGACCTCCCTATGTCTGCCTTTGCACAGCTGAGCTGATCTAGTCTCTGCTCTCACTCTCTCTTTTTTTTCTTTTTTTTCCTCAAAGTGGGTCGTTCCCAGCTTGTATAATTGTGAGTAATGCATATATGAAAGAATCCAAGGACCCTGGCATTTGCTAAGCTTCCTGGTGTGCCTTGTTTATGGTGTGGCATTTCTCTCTGAGTTCCCCCTCCTCTAGGTCTTGCCAGAGGGTGTAATAGTCTTCACTATTGAACTGAACTCCAGCGCTTATTTGCAGTTCTTTTGAATGCTTAAAAGGTAATCCCTTGAATGTTACTAAGATGGGCTTGCATATCCTTCAGGATTGCCTCCAAGTGGGTGTGATCTTGTCCACTTGTGTGCCTTTTTGAAGTTTCCTCATTATCTTGATGACTATCTCCGAGTCTCCTTGCACTATCAGGGGTAGAAATTTGTAATGGTCAGCTAAGGTGATGCCTTTGATGAGAGTAATCAGTTCGATGAGAGTAATCAGTTCTGCAACATTGCTGGTGTTGTTTCCCAGATTGCCATGGTAGATAAGCTAGATGTTCCCAGTGTGGTCCCTGATTGCTCTAGATAAGCTAGATGTTCCCAGTGTGGTCCCTGATTGCTCCTCAGTATACGGCTTTTCCCGGGTTTTGCTTTGACGCGCCATCGAAGTTTAGTTTGAATGCTGGAAATGGCGGTGATCCCCATTTGTCCTACTTCATCTCTTGTGTGGTCTGGTTCCTGCATGTGGGATTAGTCGGGTCTTTGAGCTTGAGGATTTGGACAATCCTTTGATTATGTCCATGGCGTGGATCGTTTTTGTTATTAGCTGCCTCGTTTTTTCCATTAACCTATCCACCTATCCACTGTCATCGCTGAGTTCTTAAAGGTTCGAGCATTGAGCTCTTTCGAGAGGATCCAGACCACGGCTCCCAAAATGAGGTTCCATGCCCTATTGATCAGATTACTGGTGGACATTGCGCTCTTTCCAGAGTCAGATTACTGGTGGACATTGCGCTCTTTCTTTCCGACCACGGCTCTGGGAATGAGGTTCCATGCCCTGTTGATCAGATTACTGGTGGACATGGTTGATCGCCAGTTGCTCAAGGTGAGGCAGATAGAGTCTCTATTTTTGTAGGTTTGCCTAAAGACAAAAGCCATATCATCCCATAGCGCGCAGGCGGTGGGGCATGTATTGAGAATGTGGTTGAGCGTTTCATTATCATTCTCGCAGAGGGCGCTGTAAAATCAAATAGTTGAGTTGATTTGATGTTTCATATATTTTCAAAATATTCCCTAATGTGTCATTGACATAAAAATAGCTAAAATATTATATTGAACTAAACAAAACAGAATTCAACAACTCAGCGAAGCTGCAACCAATATGACCGATATGAAACAATCCCATTTCATATAAATATTTAAATCGTAATGATGGTAAATTACCTATAGGAAACAAATTATTCGAAGTACTTTCGATATGGTATTGATCTTCATATCTCAATTGGTCCATCAACTCTCAGTGGCTCTCTGGGTAAAGTTGCGATCATGTAGAGATTTCAGAATATTTTCTGATAAAAAGATGAAGACATCATGCAAAACGTCATGTCAGATTCTTCCATTTCCATTATAATTATCATTCAATTTAAGGATGGAAGGTTCAGTGGATGGAATAAGATTCATCCGTGGGAATATTCGGAATGCAGAATGAGACTAATCTCCATGCCGGGTGACGATTGCAAGCCGAAGGCAGCCTGTGGTCAGGGCCAACAATCTCTGGAACACAGGGCCGTGAATGTATGGACATTGTGTGTATTTTTTATTATTTTAAGTTGTTTCCTTGAAAGTATCCGTACAGTGGAAGCTTATAGAAAGCATATAGAAATATATCTGTCATTGTTAACATTATTTGCAGTGTTATTGAATGCTATGTAACACTGCTATGCAGTATGGAATGTCATATGCATTGTTGGCACACTGCTATACGGTATAAGTTTGACCTTTACTGCATCCTCAGAATATTATTAATCTGACTATATATATCAATATCCAGAATATTATTAATTTCATTACGCATATCCACACTCATATAACATTCCATGCTTCTATACATCACACTATCTAACAACCATGACTTCCTTTTTAAGTTAATTTGATTTAATGACATAATGTTGGAAAATGTGCAGTATTACAACATTTTGGACATTGTTTTCACACTGCATAGCAGTATTGAAGCTGGCATACCTATTCTGATTATTAATCTGACAAACTTACATCTTCAGAATTGAATACTGTATGGACAAATACCTACCAATAACTTTTTTCACATTGTTGGCACACTGCTATATAGAATTGGACATTGTTCTCACACTGCTATGGAGTATTGAATGTTGTATGTCTGGGACTAACTTACATCTTCAGAATTGAATATTGTATACAGAATTGGATATTGTTCTCACACTGCTATGCAGTATTAAATGTTGCATGCTTATTTTGATTATTAATCTGATTAACTTACATCTTCTGAATTAAATGTTGTATGGGAAAATATTTATCATTAACTTTTTGTACATTGTTCTCAAACTGCTATGCAGTATTGAATGTTGAATGCTTATTTATTTACATATTTAAAATTGAAATTCCAGGTAACAGCTTTCCAGTTTCAACATTTTGGGTGTTTTTAGGTGTTTTTGATAGTGCTGAATTTATTTCTACCAAAAAATAATTTAAACACCCACATTCAATCAGATTCATTACATTCTTTTTTACTAAATTCAAAATAAAAATTAACCTTCCAACCAAATTTAACCTATTTAAACTAAATTCATGGTACATGCATATCTATACTCACACAACATTGAATGCTTTCTATACACCACACCATGTACCAACAAGACTCTTTTGGTTTAATTAGGTTTAATGACGCGATCTTGGAATTGGTGCAATCTTCAGAAAAAAATTGTAACACTATTGGGTGATCTATCACCAATGAAGGGTCTCATCGGATATTCAGGGTTTTGGACGGACGGTCAGATAGGGTACAGGGCCCCAAGATATTATCCATTCGATTAAAATCTTCAGAGACTGAAAGCTTCAGCTTCGAAGTGAGTCACGTTTGCGAATAGGAAACATGTGAATTGGCTAGAGAGTTGTGATGATCAATGTATTGTACTGCTAGTGGCAGGATTGAAAGCATCTTCCCTCAGCCAGCCAGCCAGCCAACCCGTCAGCGATCGTTCGTGCTGGCAAAAGTTATCAACTTCTTAGAAATTTTGACCTTCGGTGGATAAATTTGCACCTTTAAATGTGCTCATGGAACGCTGTCAGGATTGATGGCAACCCTTCGCAAGAAATTTCCTCATGGTGTGACAGATCAAGATGGGGAGACTTGGTTATTTTTGTAACATGGCATGTGGTGGGATGGTCTGTTGACCTAATTTAGGTTCTAATACTAGCAAATAGATGTTGTTCGTGGAGATAACTACTTCTAAATTGGTAAAATGAATTACAAAGTGAAAAAAAACCACCACAGAAACAAAACAGTAAGTATTGACCAAATCTACCTGCAAGGCTCTGCAACGAAAAGAACAGATGAGAGACGAAATTCAATTAACATGACCTGCAAGTGAGTTTTTGCACTGGCTGGGTGTAATGTTGCAGGACTGAATCATGCAGTCGAAGATAAGTATGGTGGATTCGATGAATGGCAAAGATCATTGGGATGTACTATTATGCAGTACTATGTGAATGAAAATCACAATGATTTTATGTAACAGTTTTCATAAAATGATTTGGTAATTTTGTAATCAGATTATTGAATTTTTAAAATTGGTTATAATGTTAATTCATTTCAATTCCAAAACTTGTACAATGAAATATGAACAATATAGAAGTGTTATATTGACTGAATTAGCAGTTAACACGTTAAAGATTGTGGATCAACTTTTAAAATATCAAATAATAAGTAAAATGTATAATTAATCAAACTGGAAAATTAAAAATGTATTAGGGGTGAATTTTTTGAACACTTTCAAAATAATTTGTTCAAAATTTAAAACATTAAGAATACCTTGGTATTAATATGCTGAAATTTTTATTATATTTTTTTCATCATACACACTAGTATGATTGTTATTTTTCAATTGTTATCTTTCTTGCATAAATTATTGTTCATGAAATTCAATTTTTTAACCATTGTAATAAATAGAATTCACACATGTTATTATTAAAACCATAATACTTGTATGTTGACAATATCGTTCAAAAAGTACAATCTTACTTATACATCTTTTAAGAAATACAATCTTATTAATACTTAAACATCAATTTCAATTTTCTGTTAAAATCAATCCACCCGGTCAAAAATAAAGTTATCTTCCATTATCTAAATTTGTTGCTCCATTCATGAATTTCTTTTTATTGCCTACTTCTATGAAAGTTACATGAACAATTTTTCTCATGTTACTCTTGACAGCCTTCCCTAAAATAGCTAGGCGTGATTGATCCATAATATGCCAAGCTCAAAGCTCGTTCCTTGCAAGAGAGGGCAAGTATGTGATTTCACTAGCTCTTGCTAATAATGTAATGAAAAAATTTACTTATATGAGAGAAAACTACACATGATATTTATTTTTAGACACTTACTTCCCTGCATTCTAATTAAGAACTCCTTTTTTGTGTTTTAGATATTATTAACCACCGATATTGGTTGATAGTAAAGATTAATATTATATTATATTTAATTTGGAAAATTATATTAAGAAAATTTATATAATATTAAATTGACTTTTAATTAAATTAGCATTTGTACAAGATGTTGCAAAGGAAACGCCTTAAGACATAAATCAATAAGAATCATGACATATAAAAAATAATTAAAGATAACAATTAGTAAACAAAATGCCATTCAAAGCTAGAAGATAAAGAGAAATCACTTATGCTATGCCAAATTTGACAAATTCTATAACATTTTCAAACATAGATTGCCTCTTAATCTTCAAAGATGGTATTTCAAGTTCCAATAGAAAATATTTCATGGATTTTGAAAAATACTAGTAGATGATAAACTAAATAAAATCATATTAATTCATGAACAATATGATAAATAATTAAACATGAATATCTGCATGAGGTGAATATATGAACAGAGTGATGATGAGAATTAGCATGGAGGTATTGGTTAGTGTGAGTATTTTTGTGATAAGCTTAAAAGGAAAGAGAGATGAGTAACAACCACATCTAGGAAGGGTAGGGATGAGTGCTCTTCCAATTCCCTTGTAAATTGGATATGCAAGGAAAAGTTGTTGAGGTGATGAAGAAAAGCTTGGAGGGATGGAAGCCCATGAGGCCACACTAGAATTGTACCAACTTTTGGGTTTCTGATGCCAAGAATTAAGGACTGTAGAATCAAAATGCTCCATAAAGATATTTGCCACAAGAAAATATAGGGATGGCCTCATTGTTATTATCTATGTTTGTTCATTGAAAATACGATTGTAAGAGAACAAGGTCGAGGATAGACACATTTTAATAAAGTTAAGGGTTTCAAGGTTGACCAACTTGGATATTAATTTTAACACGGATATTAATTCTAAAGCTTCAAGAACAAGGATTTTGGTAAAGAAGGAGATGACATCAAAGCTGTCGAAGATGTCATTGAGGTCAAAATGAATGGATTTTGCCTTTTGGATGAAGTGGGGGGACTATTTAATGAAAGAATAAGATGTGTCATTAAAGGGTTGAAGCTTGGTGGCTATGAAGCTAAAGAGTGAAAAATATCCAAGAAGCAAGAGAGTGCAAAATGTCTGACACAAGGTATCCAAAACATGGTCAAAACCTTGAGAGAAATTAACTAGCCACTGAGGACATTATGTATTGTACAAATCGAATCTGCGACATGTTGGAGACACCAAAAAATTTATTAAGCTAAATGCAATTAAGATTGTTAAACAGGGGCTAACTCCAGAACAAAAATGAAATTGAATTCACATTCATATTAGTGCAACGCTGATATTCAATACAAACTAATTCCTCTTCCATCATATCAAGCCTCATCTAAAAACATTGTTTTCTGCCCTGCTCTCCTTTGTGGATTGGATTTATTGATAAATACTCTATGTCCATTTTTTCAAGTGGGTTGAGAGCGTGAGTTTTGGGGTTTAGCTTATAAATGTCACGAAATTAACTACTTATAATTATCTTCAGCAGTAGTCCCTGCCCGTAGAAATAATAAGCACGCACTTCATAGATGAAGAGAAATTATGCTTGTTTAAAATTTGTATTTATAAATGTACAACCCACGTTTTTCTCTAGCATTGGCTTTTGGATATTCTTGACTGTGTTTTCTCGCTGTCATCAAGCTTTGCAGAAAATCTACTACTCATTATCCTCAGAGTTAGCAATGCCATCATAGAAGCTAGTTCTGAAACCATTGTAGCCTGCAACAGTCAAGAGTACATGATGGTTATGTGCTAATGGCATCACAACAAAGCAATCTGCAACCGTACGAATTTCACATCAGCAACAAGATGTTGCAATAATCTAATAAGTTAATCAAAGCCTGCATTCTAAAGAACTCTAGATCTGAGCTAGATCATGGTAAATATTGTCTTTGAACTTGACATGGAAGTGTAGAAGAACAAAAGATTCTCTAGTCGAAAGTTGCGAGGTCTCCAGATCTAGATCATGCTTTTCAAATTCCTCCAGAATCCTCCACATATATCTCAGCCTTCTTTGGCTGGTAATTATGATAACTGCTTCCCTGTCATAAATTTCAAAGACTACCTTCAGGCCTATGTTCTTGTCTATTTTTTGTCTAGATTGGATTTCTAGCAGACAGTCTCTCTTTCTCTTCAATTGATGGAGATCCTCCTCGAGCTTTCTAATCTAATTAATGGCTATATGAAGATGGAAAGGAAGGTGGGGATTTCAAAATCTAGAGGATAAGAGTCTTGTAGAAGTGGACAGTCTAAATAACATACATATGCACAACCAGCTTAGGGATATGGGGAGAGATCTTACTGCGAATTCAAGGTTTCTGCGTCGTCTTTGGCATTGGACAGAGAAAGTAATCAATGATTTCTCATCGTTATCATCTGTAAGTCCTCAATCATCCATTCATTTTGTAAGTTATTCAATTAAAATATGGGTTCAGTTTCTAGTTAGTTAATAGCTATTGCATATCATTTTTCAATTGCATATCGTTTTTTTTGCTTTTAATATTTTTTTTTTCTTTTATATCAAATTACATTATTAAAAATAAACATTGAAATATTTTATTTGAAGTTTTTTCAAATAGCGGGAAAACATATCATATTTTAGTTCTTAAACTAAGTTGGAGAGAACCATCACAAATTGCTATCTTTTAATAGTACTATCTTTTAATTCATATTTACTCATCATTATTCATGAAAAACCACATAACCTATAATTACATTGTAATACCTCAAAAAAAATAAAAAAATAAAAAAAAATGTTTAAAACATTACACACTGTTTTATTTAAACAATTACACCATTTAATTACTCGTTAAGATATAACTAATCATATTACTTTAGACCTGTAAATTCTGGGTCAATAAACCTTATGTGACAACAATCTGCAATTAATTTTGTTCAGCGCAGATGTGGTTTTACGATCGTTGATGTGAGTTGACATTTATTGTTCGGTCGGTACCCTCCAGCTTTTATTAAATCCTCACTTATTCAGAGCATGACAACGCAACTCTCCTCTTCGATCTTATCCCAACTGTCCCATGGGAAAACAACTCTCTACAAAGTTGTTTAATGGGCAATGCAGACATGTCTGTCTTCCTTGGGATCCTCTCACTCATTGACGGTGAGGAACTATGTCCTTCCATCGAACGACTCGAGGCACTCTTGGTGAGTTATCAATCTCCTAGGCAAGGAATGAGGGTTCATTTTTCGCACGTTGACGTGAGAGCTTGGTTTGGGGTTCCTGTTCTAGATGTGGGTTACTCCGGTCGAAGCCTAGAGGCCTACCGCTGTCTGCAAATACCGAGGAAGTCACGTGCTACCTCAACCTTGGATTTTGGTCTACTCTGCTCACTTTCAGGTGGATAGACTTTACCTTGTCTATTTTCCGACACTTCTTCTTTTAAGTTCGTTTTCCTTTCTTGCTATGGAATTAACTGCATAACTTCGGTAAATGGTTCACGCAGGTTTTGGAAGTGGTGAGACCAGAAAGCACTATCGATTATATAGGTGCGGCTGCATTCCAGTCGCATATGGAGCAAGCAGTCTCTCCGAGTATGTTGTCCCCTGTACAGACTGAGCTGTGGAGAGATATTCGGAGTTTGCTTGTTAACAGTGCTTTTGCCTTGCCCTACCTTTTAAGAGGGTTTCTTCAATTTTGGACCTGGAGGGTTTCATTTTTATTTATTTTTTTCCTCTTCCTGGTTATCTTCTCCAAGCTTGCTTGCTACCGGCAGGGGTTACCTTTAATTTTTGTAATACAGTTGTAAAATAACATCAATTAGTTCCATTTTACCTCTTGGGTTGTCTTGGCTCACTCATTTATATGGGCAGGAGCCTGAATATGTTTTTTATTTAAATGCTGGAGGTTCCGCAACTTTTGTTGTAAAAGGCTAAATATTGCTTTCTCCTCAGTAGTATCCGTGTAATTTTGTCGAAATTTCTTGATGTTTAAGCTATGGTCGTCTGCATTTCCTTTGCTCTATATAGCACTTAGGGGTTTTCTGTTCTTCTACGGAATAAGCTTTCTATTTGGTAATAATTTTATTTTCAGCATGTTTGTCCTGAGCTACGTATAAAATATGGTTCTGCATTACTTTTTCTTGTGAAACACCGTAGCTTGAATCTTTTTGGTAATTCTAGGCTTGCATGTATGGTTTTCCTCTAATCTTTTGCAGTGGTTAACCTAGTCATTCCCCTGCGACGAACATTAATTCTGGAACCCAGAATCATGACCAAGGTCGCAAGGTTTCGGATTCCAGTTGGTTTGAGGGTTCTTGCCTCTCAAATTCATCACTATCACTTATATTCACATGGGTGGCCTCTGTCCAAGGCTCGCCTCTAACGATGCACTGACATCCGGTCATAGAGCCTACATGCGCAGATTTTCCCTTATGCTCTTTTTGTTTATCATAGATCTAATATTTATTTTCTTTTTGCGTCTCTAATATACTTAACGAGTTCGGTGCTCTTTGAAGAGGATCTTGTCCGTGCTTGTTATCGCTAATTCTTTTGTATGGCAATATATACTGGATTTAGCAAAGATTACAGTCTTCATTTATAAATTCAGTTTCTATGGCAGCTTATATTTGGTTATTGCAAAGATTACAGACTGTTTATTTTTTCAATTTCTACGGAAACTTATATTTGGTTATTTTTAAGAGGAACTAGTCCTTTAAACTATAACACTTTTGCTCGAGAAGTTACAGTCTGGTGATTTTTTCAATTTTACCTTCATTTGAAAGGATTAGAAATAAAGGTTGCCTCCCCAGCAGTATGTTCTTGTTCATTTATTTAATTGCATTACATTTCCACCGAGGCTCTAAGTTATGCTCACACGTATAATACCTGTATTCTAGTCTTTTAGGTTTCCAACCAACGTAGATCTTAATTCCGCTTCCATTTTGTTCTTGGTATTTCTCTTGCCTACACAGACATGGTTGTCTCATCATATGTGGCAGGTCACAGCTAGTCTGCTATAGTAGACTACCTTCTCCTAGTTTTAAGGTTTTACGTTCAATAGATACATTCTGGAACCATTTAGGGTATAATTGTTGATCAAAAGGCAACGTTGTTAGTAACAGATAATTTGATAGCATTAATTAATTCCCAACCACTTAAAAGAGATTTAGGTAAAATTCAAAAAGTAAAAAAAATAACTTATGCTTTATACCATTTACTAAGTTAAAAAATGGAAATGCTACGCACTCTAACACCGTCTTTCTTGTCTATAATTCTATAGAAACAGTAATTCTATAGAAACAGTTGTCACCAAAAAGAAATAACTATGTTTAGAGAGAGTTTTATATAGATAAGATGCAGGACATTGGTTTCACCGATAGAGACTTTGGCCCACTCTACGAGGAACTAATTTCTAACATTATGAAAAGCTATAAAGTGCAGTGCAAAACCATAATCCATTAATATTTTTAATTAGGAAATATTGCGCGATTGTAGGCTAGATTTTAAACAACTAGAACAATGGAGCCTGCAAGGATTACACCATAGAGAACTTTTAAGATAAACAAGGGTTACAAGAATATGTCTGAAAACAATGATAAAGGGGAACCTAAACCAGTAGGCAGTTGAGTAAAGGTAAATAGTCAGCACTAACTTAGCTAACAACTAACACAGCCGAACAATCGTAGCCATTTTTCATTGAGCACCTCAAACCTTATGCAGGTTTTCAAAACCTTGGCTAGTTATGTTAGTTTTTGGTTGCTCTGAAAGTGTTTTCACACTGCCTAAGAGAGTGCTTTATGGGATGTGAAAGGCATTTTGTTCAATAGCAACTACCTGAAAATTGAAATACTTGAAAACACTGAAAAATAACCACAAATGAGCCTGTGAACAACATATGTATTTCTAGTTTTTAGGCTTTAGCAAAGATACCAGGAATCATTATCATTATCATACGCCCACTTGAAACCTGGTTCATAAGACATTTATTTCCAACTTCGTCAAAGTGTGAAAGGAATTGAAAACAATGTGTTCAAATGGAAGAAAATATCTTTAAAATGTTACCAGATCCTGTCTTTAACTAGAGATCTATAGTGCAATTGTTCTGGCATTCCCTTTGATCAAAAGTTGTTGTTGCTTTTCATCCATGGAATAAATAAGAAGGGTGACTCTTTCCTGCAAGAGAAAGATCTCGTCTTTAACCAGGAGCTATTCCGTAGGAACAATTCCATTGTTCTGGTGGTCCCTTTGATCAAAACTTTTCATCCGTGTGGAAGAAATAAGAAGGGTGGATGTTTCCTACAAAAGAAAGAGAGAAACATGCTCTTTAATATCAACACTCCCAGCGTCTTTTTCCACCAATGTCTCCTCTGGATGAAGAATCTGTATACTAAAGCAAGTTGGCTTGAAACCTTGTTCAGTTAAAATGGACAGTAACAGTTCGTTAACCTTTAGTTTTTAGAGGCATCCCGAGTCTTTGGAATTCAGTTAGGTTATGAAATTAACCAACGAGTTAGTTGAGCAGTGGTAACCGAGTTATTTATGAGATTAATGAAGGAAATTGTTTCAATCGTCTAACACCTAATCTGACAGTGTATAGCTAGGACAACAAAGATTAGAGAAGAGTTCATTTCAAAGAAAATCCCCTTACAGCATAAAAATAATTAAATGATTTTAATGAAAAATGAATTTAATAATAATTAAAAAAAGGAAGAAAACCTATTGTATTTATAATTATTTAACAAGGTTAAGGAATCAATAGATTTGTACAATTATATGTAACGGCTAAACAATATTTACAATATTTATTTTTAAATATTTTCCTATGAATAAGATAAGATAGTGATAGTGATAGTTCCATTTTCAATTTTATTTTTTTATTAGAGAGAAATATGATAATTTCAGTTTTTTTATTGGAGAAAATATATGTTTAGTATTCACGAAGACAATATCAAGGTGGATTTGATATAGGTCAAGTATAATTTAATATTCCCTTTAATAGTAAGATTTCTTGATGTTGTTACTTTTATTATAGGGAAAATGGTGATAATGATCATGGGATTGGAAAGGTTTATATATGGAGAATACATTCTATTACTATTTTAATGTGTATATGTTTGTGTTCTTGTATAATTTTGTTAAGTTTCATATATTTATTTTACAACTTAGTACGAAGAAGATGTTTAATTCCATTTAATTGACGTATGTCTTTTTTGATTAAAAATAAATAAAAAATAAATAAATAAATAACAAATTTTAAATGGAAGAGTAATGTTAATTATAATAGAAAAGAAAAATGAATATGATATGAATTTTTAGTTAGTTGTCTATATGAAGTAATATAATTTCGTGTGAAATAATTAAAAGTGTGTATGAGTAAGAATGTTAACTAATTTATGTCATATCATCTTCATATGTAGAACATTATATATAGAAAAAAAATGTTAAATGAAAATATTTTAAAGTTGTATTATAATAAACTATTTAATCTCGGTTATCCATAAAATATTTTTCCACTAAAAATATATTAATAACAAAAAAATTATTTTAACTTGAGTTGATAAAATTTCTATGCACATGTTGTGTAAAATATTTTAATCTCAATTATGTATATATTATATATTGTTTTTAAAAACTATTGTATACATCATATAAAGTTATTGAAAACAATAGGATTTTATGATTAAAAGGTGGGAAGTTGTCTCATTGTTTATAGTTCGGTCTTTTTCATGTATATGTTTTTTTGTGAAATCCAACAAAGATTTTTTAGGCTTACCATTTTAAATTATGTACTCTATATAACATTCAAAATACAATTTAAATAATGAAAAATTACACATTCTATTTTGTACTTTAAAAAAATCTGTATGTGAAGAAATTTGATCTCTTTAGAGATATATACTTAAAATGGATCTTTACTTGCAGTAATTTGATTAACATGACTTTCACATTATTCTAATCAAAGTCATAATTCATTATCAATTCTAAAATATTATTTTTATAACTTTTAATTATTTTTTATATTAATTTAAATTAAAATTAAAATATAATGTTAATGATTTATAAAATTACATCAAAATTCAAATTTATATTTTAATAATATTATTTAAATTTATTATTTCTAATTAATAAATCATTAAAATAAAAAAATAACAATAAAAAAAGATTATAATGAATAATTAATCCTAACATGTTATATTAATTTGTAAAACTGATAAAATCATTCTCATTTTCATCAAATAAACAATGTATTGAACAACAATGCAATAAGAAGGAAACTCTTTTGGTAAAGTGGTTCCATACCATTATGGAAAGATTTCTAAGAGGGAATTATGTTAGGATCATTATTAAATGTTAAGGAAAGATTTCTAAGAGGGAATTATGTTATGATTATTATTAAATGTTAAAGAATGAAAAATGTGGAACATAGAGTTGTTTTATTTAATATTGTGAATTAGTTAAATAAGATTGTATTGGAGAGAATATTAATAAATAATTTTATTTAATTGAATTAATTGAAACTGAACCCGGAACACTTGGAATAATGATGATGACACCTAGCAAATCAATGTAGTGAAACTCAACTCAACCAAATTAAATGAAACTAAAATGAAACACTTAGATAACACTTAACAAATAGTTAGAATTAAATTCTCCAACACTAAAGTCAAAAACCGTTTAAAATAAAATTTATCAAATCTATTCGCATCGCTATATGTATGCCATATGTATGCCATGAGAATAGTGTAAAGTTAGATATAATTGTTAGTTGTACTAATGGAATTACACATTCTTTAAAGGGTTCCCATCCTTCAATCACATGGATCGTATGAATATCGTATCCATAGTTAATTTATTCACAAAATGAAACAACTCTGTATCTCCATTCCTCTCTGATATGGATTATGCATGTTCCTAAGGATTAGAGGGATAATTAATTGAGCATAACGTTGTATCCACCTCGGCCTTAAATGTATCTGAATATAGATATGGATTTCACCCTGCAATGAAAACATGGTTTTGCGAAGGCAGTTCTCCATTTTTAATTTTTAGAGAGGGTTTTTATTCAAGGTGTATGTTCACAAGTTTTATTTTGCGAAGCCATTAAATACTAGATAGTGTATGGCTTGGCCAGTGGATTCCACACTAGGAAAAACATGTTTTTGCAAAGCAACTTCTCCATGTGTTTGCGAAGGCACTTCTCCATTTTTTATGAACGGTGGTTTTTTACTAAAGGTGTATGATCACGAGTTTTAATTTGGTGTAGTTGAAAATAGTGAAAATCATTAGTACGCATACACTAATTTGTTTATACATTAAAGTGATAATTTTAAATATTTTCTTTATATTTGAATTTCGTATTTTATAGAATATGTTGTTTTTTATAAATAATTTATGACATATGTGTTAATTCTATTAATATATATAGTTATTAACATATATCGGTACAAATAAGACATAAAGTGAATTATAAAATAATAATTAAATGTAATAATTTTATATATATTAAGATCCAATTCACACTAATGAAGTCAATAAATAAGAAATACAATGACAAAGTTAAAGTAAAAGAAATATCAAACCTATTTCACCTTTTTTTAATTACCTAGTAGTGCTTTGGGCAATTTTCGCATTTTACTCTTTTATGAGAGCCTAACTATCCTCTATTTCTAATTTGTTGGATTTCAAAAGTACTAAGTATCTATCATGGATTTAATTTAATTTTTAGATTTTTCAACCACACTCCCCACTAGCTATAGCTCTAGAACCATGCATCCATAGTAGAGATAAGATATAAAGGTTTTTTTATACAATTTAATTTACATTTTCACAAAATTACTTTTTCATTTAAGTAAATTATTTTTTTTCAAAGAAGGTATGACCGATGTATGGTATGATTATTTTTACACACTAACACATCGCATGGTTATAATATGTAACACATGTACTCCTCGTTAGTATACTTATGGTATCAAGTATTTGAAAGTTGTAGGCATGTGTATTTGTTGTGCCAATTAGTACACTAAAAGACATGAAACAAAATTCAAGGAAGCATATCCATGTACACACTACTTAGTACAATTCATATATACCTTGTAATTTCAGTGTGTGACTAGAATAGATGCATTAGTGAATTCCATCAATGTTATCATACCACATTTAATGTTTTGGCACTATGCATTTTAATGTGTGCTAGTTGGTGAATTAGTACCCCATCGATAGTGATACAAGATCACCTAAGTGCACCAATTTGACATATTCTATGTTCTTTCTATCCATTGCATGTGATCATGACCTCATACTACTTTTGAGTGGGTGCAAGCTAATGATAGTCCCTCATTATGTGTTAATGGAAATCCAAACCTAAAAAACAATAATATGTTAACTTGGAGGGATTGTTATAGGTACTTCCCCAATGAATTTGAAGATGGTGTATAAAAATGAGATTTAGGAAAATGAATTAGCATTCTAAATATATAACTTTTATTTATAGAAATTGTGTCTAATTATGAGAATTTTAAGTTTTCCTAACATTGATATGTTATCTTTCATACAAAATATAGATCATACACTTTTGTTTCTGCAACATTTGACAAACAAAGCGATGGAATATTGCTAAAAAAAATTGTAGAGAATAGATAGTTCTTGTGCACGTCTTTCTTTTTTTAATTAATAATTGTTTTCTTTCACTTTTAAATTATGACAATCATTATATCCTTGAAATTACAAGGCCTTCTGTTACTAAAACCTTAAAGGGTCTCAATACTATGATATTTGCTTTTTAGATTTTAGGTCTCGATGTCTTGTAGTGCACCATATACTTTGTTTTCTCAATTGGTAAAGGTCAAAAAAGGTTATACTGGAAATAAACAAGGGATGTATTTTAATATTTTGATATATGTCAAGAGAAAAATGTATTAAAAATAATAAACAATACTATTATTATTTTTTATTATATATCTAGAATTTGCATAGATGAGACCATATTTGTCTGTAGTTTCATGGACAATAAGTTTATCTATCCTATAGAAAAATAACACAAAAAATAGAGACATATGTATGCTTTCTCAAAAATTGTTGTTTCTGTGTCTTAGCAATTGAAACCACTATGTTTGTGTCCCTGAACCTATATCTAAAGAAATTAAATCATTATGCACATAAGCTTCTCATTTGTAAAAAAATAGACTTCAAAAATCCATGTTCATGTTTCTAGGACTAAAAAGATGCACACATTTCTAGCAATAAGAACATGTGCATGTTCCTGCTGCTAAAAACATAGACACATTCTTGATTTTAGGAATGTGTAGATGTTCATATAGCTAGAAAATTCAACATATGGGAAATGGTTTAGGTGGGGTTTGGGGGAGGTACAGGTAGAGAGTGAGGAAAAAAGTGGCCATGGAAGGAAGATAGAGAGAGAGAGAGAGAGAGAGAGAGAGAGAGAGAGAGAGAGAGTGTGGGAGGGATAAAATGAGTGGGTGAGTGAGAGGAAAACATGGGTAGAGAGAGAGTGAGTGAGGGTTGAAATGTGAGATATATAGTGAAATATAATGGGGAAGAGAGGGGTAGGGAGAAATTTAGAGGGAGGAGAAAGATTGTGTGAGTGAGTGAGTGTGATGGGTGGGGGGGGGGGTGGGGGGGGGAGAGAGAGAGGAAGGAGGGGGGGAGAGAGGAAGAGTGAGAGATTGAGATATGTCTAGGGAGGCACTAGTACAAAATGGCTAATTAGTTACTAAAACAACAACTAAAATTTGCATATAAATGACTGTTTTTCAATCAGTGACCAGTAGTAGCTAATTTATAGTATCTTATAACGCGACCAACTTTTAGTCATTTTCAGCTTAGTCATTAATTGATTTTCTCAATTTTATCATCTAGTAGTATATTTAGTCATAAATTTGGTCGTTAATTTAGTTATTGATTTAGTCATTAATTTCCACAATTAATGACCAAATATACAACAAAATATATTACTATATGATCGTCTGAGAAAACCAATTAATGACCAAAGAAATATGACAAAAATGTTGGTTGTGTTATAAGGTACTCTAAATTGGCTACTAATAGTCATATATATGCAAATTTTACTCGTCATTTGAAACTAATTAATGACCAAAGAAATAGGACTACATTTTTGTCGTGTTATAAGATATTGCATATTAGTTACTAATAGTCATATAGATGCAAAATTTAGTTGACATTTGTAATGAAAAATTAATCATTTATAGTAGTCATTTATATTTTTCTGGTAGTTTTATATTCATTATATAAATGACTAATTTAGTAGTTTTAGATTGATTTATGTGCTCATTATTAAACATCATAGATTAATTAGTATGATTTTGTGACTAAATTAAAAAAACATCATACAATGTGAATTGGTTCATCTAATATGAAAATTCAAAATTACATATGTTAGCTAAAATACTAAACAATATCAAGTGCAACTATAAATAATTTCAACCACAGAAATTATATTATATGAAATATCGAGTATTACAATATGAGTACTTAACATTGGTTGGACTACAATTTACACATGAAATGTTGTTTCATCACTATAAAACATTATCATTGTGTTGTCAAGTCATTGCAGGTAAATTCACTAACTATGAAGACTTGAACATCAGTCTCTATGTGTGTGTCTTATGTGGGATATTGGTTTTAAGGGTACCACTAGACCTATTCTCTTCTCTCACTTTTTGCATTTGTCGCTACAGTGTTAGTGTTCTCCTCCTTCTTCAAATCCTACTGCTTACCATCAATACTAAGAACCTTTTTTGAAAACAAAAGAACCTAGAATGTAGAGTGTAAGACATGAAAGATGATGAACAATAGAATATAAATGAAAGTAAACTATAAAGGATTTATATTACATATACCTCAACATCAAAAATTTTAAAGTCATTCTTCCGCATAAGAGCAAGAAACTCAACCAAGTTTTCTTCAGTTGAGTGATAGTGGCCACTATGTGGGCAGATGACTTGTCTAAACAAATTAAAGTCACCATAGAAAAGAACACCTTAGTAACTTAGTATTCAACCTTTAGGGAAATATTAGGCACACTCATTTCAACTAAGTTACATGCTAAAAAGCTCAAGCTATAAATAACTTGTTAAAACAAATAATCTGAGGTGTGATGTCTAATCCTTGTCATTTTATTCGCAAAAATAATTTGTTGTCTAATGCATGAAATTGGTCAAGTATATAAACAACTTCTTCTCAAATAACAACATGGAAGTAAACTTTTCTAATAATCATGAAAATATTTCAATACAAAACAATTAAAAGGATTTCAATCAATATCCTGTAATATTAAATACATTTTCAAGCTTTGGTTGTTGTTTAAATAGACATAATACCAAGTAATTTCAATTTCATAGTTAAAATACAAAGAAAAATTGAAATAAACGTTCAAAATACAACCAAACAATAAAGAGAGGATATCATGGAATGGACATTGCAATTATAAAAAAATTGTTTACCTATCCATCAATATCTTATCACGCATTCTTAAAACATTTTCTTACCCAAAATAACCATGACATGAAAGAATCACAACATTAAAAACCATAGGAATACTTACTAGAAACATTTCCAAAGTTGATGGTTGAAGTTCATGAAGGATCTTCAACAACAAATGAATCATATCCAATACATGATTTCTATATTGTCTCCCCATCCTCTTTCCAATCACATTTCATGTAACCTACCCACACTAGAATCAAGTAACAATCAAATGAAGGAATTGACTAATTTTTTTTATCTTTTATATGTATAAACTATGGATATAATTTGTTTTGGTAACATATTAATTCATATATAAAGACTTCTTGTCATGACAATGTATCAATCAAGTAGAACATCAGAAAAATGGACCTCAATGAGGTCCTCCAACAATTTCTACAATATCAATATTTGTCTCGCTATGATATCTTGGATAGAAAAAAAATACATATCTGCAAACAAAAAAGTCATATATTACTTATGTTCAAACTATGTATATGGTGTATTATTAGGTAACCTTTTAAGATGTCCCTCGACCTTTACCAAAATGGATTGTAGCTTGGTTAAACTCTTTATCCTTTCATTAAACATGAGTTTCTGCAAGATAAATATCACACATTATTCATTCCCATTTCTCAACATGCTAGATATGATAAATTGAAAGTCACATAAAAGAAATAGAAAACCATTTTCTAACCAAAACAAATAAACAACCAATGCCTCTAATAAAACTTCACACCTTAGAAATTACTCTGCCACGTGGTCAGACTAAAGGTGATATTCTTTTAGTCATATTTACGTCATATTTAATGGGATATTCATGTTTTTACCATGATTTCAATTTGGTGCTAAAAGAAATATATAAATCCAGGTTATTATCAATGAACTTCAAGTATAATTCAAAAAAATAATGTCATTATAAGCTATGGACAGAGAAACATCTTCATAACTAGGATTCTCTAGTTTAGTTTGGTTTGAGTTGAGTTGGTATTTTAATATATAGTTTTCTCTAAAGAAGTGAAATAGAAAGATAAAAATCAAAATAACCTTGTGAATTTTTATTAATTCATATTATATATCTCTAAAATAGCTAGGTCATCCTTCTCTGCTATTTGATAGAAATTTATTGGCATAGAATAATAATGAATTAACTATCAAACACAATGGTGCAATATATTAATCAAGGAAATAAAAATGACATGGCTTTGGTATTTGTGTGCTCGAAGGAAATCCAACAATTGTTGTTTTCTTTCTTTATCATGAAATAGTATTGAAGACAAATTTTGGTTTAGAAATTGAACTCCATTACCAATAGGAGATGGTAGTGTTGGGTAAGGAAAGGATGAATTGAAGGGCTTGAGGTCTAGCTCCAATACATAGTTATCCTTGTCACTACAAAATACAAAGTGGTCATCATTTGCTTATCCAGGTAAAAATAAAAGTGAGTTTGTATTTGTGCACTTGTGATAGTATATGAAAAAGAGAGCACTAGTGGAAATCAAAGTGTGTTGTCCCATCATTCAACCTAAAAGAAAACTTTTATATTCAGTTGTTCACTACAGTGGAAATCAAATGTAAAACCCACTCAACTTGATCTATACATGACATATTCACAATTAACTAGAACAATAGAAGTTTGCTAACTCATAAACAAGAGATGATAAAAAAGAATAATGGAACATTATTTCCTCCCACATAATTGGCATGAATAAAATTTGCAGAGAAATCATCCAAAAAAAGAGAAGAACTTATGGAGAAAGAACATATCATTAGTGTTTTCTACCCTCTTTAACACATGTAGCCTAGGGAAGTAGAGGAGGAAAAATGTAGCATGATTCCAATTGTGTGGTATATAAAAACATAAATGTGGAAAAACACGCTTGCCAATTCACGAAATCTCACTCTAAATAATAGAACATGTTGAGAATAGTAATGACGAAAATAGATCATGTATTAAGATCAAGCCCCTTATTGGTCATGAATTAGCAAGGCGGCTGGTAATTTTTACTCATAAAAAAATTATCATAATTAGTGATGAAACTGTGGATATTTTTGTGAATTTTTTACATTTATATTATGGCATCCTTGTAGGAGAGAGTGATGAAAGTTCTCCAAGTTTGGTTAGAATGGTTTCTCCTTTCATATGCTTATCTGAATGGATGGAGAGCTACCTTTCTTTCGTTTGGAAATTCAGGTGTCCCTCCCTTTCATTCAATATGTGGAGATGCCCCACCATTGAGGGACCTTGATAGTTCTGAATCCAATCTTACAAATATAAAATATGGATCTATTCCAAGTCAAGATGTTTCTATGGTGATTGGAGAGGGAGAAACAACACGAGAATTGTTTAACATTCCTCTTGTGGAGCTTGAAATATAGTGTAGGAAAAATGGTTTATCTATTTTTGGTGGTAGGGAAGTAATGCTTTTCTGATTGCTTAGCTTAGAAGAAGAAGAGAAGCATAAGAACCAAGATCAAGATGAGGATTTTAGTTAAGGGTATAACTTTTCAATCAAAGGGAAGCATGCAAGAGAAAGTGATGCTTATATATAATCGGCAGGGGGAAGGTGGAGCACGGGTGAAGAAAGAAAATCCATACTTTATGATGATAAGGATTATATATCATTATCATCATCTACGAAAAATGTTCAGGAAGAATCATCTTTATGGTCACTGGTTGTGGAACTTGAATTAGTGGATGCCTCTTGTAGTGGAACTTTACCAAAAAATGTTGGTGTCATGATGGTAGTGTCACGTGATGTGCCCCAAAAAGTTCAAAATATTCTAGGCAATGTCAAGGAAAATTTCTTTCTCTACTCCTTAACTCATATTTCGCCCCATCCATGATTTTATTGACCAATTATCAAGATATAAGAATAATATTTTCTTTAATGAAGGATTCCAAGGGCTAACAGTTTAAGGATATCATCAATTTTTTTTAAAAATGGACAGTCTTGTCTGACTTGCAAGGACTTGGGTGTCAAACTTTCTGCCGAGCCAATGCTATTCACATGTCAAAATTTTGAATATGACTTAGGGTTGAGTTTGAATGAGAGGATTTTTCTTAATACTGTTTAGTCAAGGAAAAGAACCAACTTCATATTCCATTTGAGTTATGATTCATGAAGCATAGTAACAGAGTTGGTGAGCTTAATTGGGCTCATCCTTGTCATGAAGTGTTACATTCGAATGGCATGAATGCATGAATTTATAAAGGCTGTGATATGATATAAATCTTGGGGACTTTTGACCAAATAAATAATGCAAACCCGACACTTGAGATATGATATAAATCTTGGGAAATTTTAATCAAATACATAACCGAAACATTAAACCTAGTAGTGTGAAATCCATTGTTTGAAGTGTGGCTACTGAAGACAAATTTATTAAATACTTTTAAAATTAACATACAAATAATTTATAAAAGCATGGAATTTCGTTGTCAATCAAATGTCAAACTGGATAAAAATTAAAGTGATAACCTGCAATGAATGCAAAATTGATAAGACATATTGGAAAAATGTTCAAAACTCATTGGGAACATCCTAATCCTACAGGTTTCTCATCTAAAGCAACTGGAGATGTTACCTTTCCTAGGAAACATGGAATGTTAATGATATAAATGACAAAAAGATAAATAATTAAAACTGACTATTAGAACCAGTGCCAATAATGAATGATAAAGAAAATGAAAATGGGCCAAAATATCACATACCCACTCCATGAGACTTCCATCTGTTTCCATACTCAATTTTTCCGAAGACTAAGCAGGTCATTCCACTAGTGTCCACATCCTTGTATCCACAATAGAATTCATCTTCGTATCCACATACAACTTGCATTGATCATACCCTTTCGTAAAGAAAAAAATAAAAGAAAATGAAGCCCAAAAGCCTTTTTAATCATCAACAGTGTAAATATTTTGAAGCGTGTATTTAAAAAGAAGATTCTCATACGAATATCCTTGCTTGCTTTGAAACTCTATTCAAATACATCTCTTCCTCCAAAAAATTTACATATCATGGATCGTCATAATTCATGTCATCAATTAAATGAAGTTCTATGATTTCCAGAGCAAGGGTGCTTTGAAGAAAGTAAACTAATACATTGATTTCCCTATCATGAAATTCAATGATGTCTACATAAACCTGTATATACAGAGATGAGAGAGTGTGGATCTGAGACGTCGAGGTATGGGATATTTTGAATGCTCCTGAATTGCATTTCAAAACTAGAATAAGCCAACTTTGCACTCATTTAAGAGGTAAAATAAATAAATATTCATTATGAACATCATGGAGAAAAACCATGGAAGAATTTTATGGTGTTTTCAAACCTTATAGTACGTCAACTTTTTTAATTTAGGTAGTGTAGATTTTCATTAAGGAATAGATATGAAACAAAGTCATTACTTAGTTTTGTTTCATATCTATTGGATATACTAAATATGCAAACAGGACATAATAATGAACCAATACATGATAGTCAACCTAAGCTACATCAATCTATGCTCTGTATAATTTTTTTTATTCTATACCTCACAACTAAGTAGCAAATGTAAACATTCTTAAATATTGAAACATGTTGTTCGTTGCACATGTAAAAGAAAAGCATAAATTTTGTTTTTACCAAGATAAAGTTGTCACCCATTAACAAACATTAGAGATAAGGAAGCCTCTCGAACAAAAAATTGAGAAGACACATATTTATTTAAGCAAAGACACAACACATATGACCAGCGCCTTTAATTATTTAAATCTCCCCATAATCTCAATCAATATGTCCACAAAGAAATTCTATGCATTATCGGGATATGAGTCCATTTCCAGTACAGTCAAATTACTTCCACGTTGCATATTGAGTCTCAATATAGAGCATGAAAGCTCTTGAAACAGTATCTCATTCACTCTCAAATATTTTATCATGTATGCCCCTACATACACATACAAGGCAACCTGCATTTACATTGTTTTATATTTTATCGAGGGAGTGCACAGAAGGTCAAACATTGATGCTAAAATATTCTTTATGGTTTTGTTAGCTGAGTGGGGCATCCGATCAAATTGGATAAGCATACATCTAAGCTTCAAAAGGGATCCTGTACAAGTGCTTTTAAATTATATCCCTTGGAAGCTTCAACATAGTACTTAGTATTATCATACAAAGGACCACCCAAAAATAGACCATCTCATCCTGTCAATGTTTGAAGAACCAAGTCACCCTTTTTCACAAGACCATTGCTATTGTCATTTTGAGAAATTATTTTAATGTCAACACCTAGGATTGCTTGCACTGACACTGACCCTAAATGTACTTTTCTAGGAACCCCACAAAAGAAGGAATATCAGGTTGGCACCCATATTCAACGGCAACAACAACGTGTCAACTTCTTGGTTAAAACAAGACCTTTTCAAAACTATTTTTCTCACTAGCATTCCTTTTACCTCTCAAAAACAAAGATGATTTCATCTTCAAGATTGGCCCAGTGAGCTTACTTATATACAACGATGTTTCTTGGTCCATTATCACTTGAAACAAGTTTGAAATTATTGATCATATCTATAAATGCACACTCCTTTCGCCATATGTCTACAATAATGCTTTGAGACAACTTGTTTGCTTTGGGATAAGAACTTGAATCAACATGTATTTCACCACTCAGCTGATATTTTTCACTAGTCAAATATATAGGCTTATGGTTCAATACATTTAATTCTAATGAAGACGTTCTAAAGAAAATCCACGAGTTCAAGAAATGAAGTATGTGCACATGAGAAGTTGTTAAGAATATTTTCTACCATCCTTTCTCAATCAACAAATTCATTGGTTCTTTGCTTGGTTGTACGATGTAAGAAGCCACAAGATGAGTAGACATAATACGCAACCAATAGCGTTTTTGGATAAACACTATCTCTGAATGATCAGAAACACCAACATTGACATCAATAACCTTTCTCGCCCAACACCAATCCTCATCCCAATCTAACAAATCAAATCAAGGTCCATGTTTTACCTCAAGACGCAATGCACTTGGTAGGGCTTTCTCAAATATGAAGTCACTGCTCTCATTTGTTGAACTTAAAGAGTTAAGCTTCTCTCAACCTAGATTTCAACATCAAGAGAAGTAAGTGATATAGAAACCGAGGAGTCATATCCTTCCTTGCATATCACCAATCCACAGATATCAGCAAGGGCGTTTATAAATACAATGCCAAACATTGGTCTAGTAATGTCACATCAATATGTGATGGTGAAAATTGAAGACCAGAATCACGTTCTGATATTATGGTCAGTGGGGATATTTGATATTAAAATGGTTGAACCTCGAAGCATAAGTTTCCCATATCATCAATCCTCTTTAATTGAGGCTTAACATTGTCTGGCCCATGTGTTAAGCCAACTTGATACTTTCCACAATAGCCACTTGTCACTATTTGTAGGGAACCAAAAATATTATAATGTGTTGCTTCTATCTTTGGGATTGAAGCCATGTTTGGCACAACCATGAAATTATCCAAACTGCTAAACTCGAAGTGATACTTCTCAGCCTTGATTGTGTAGCATGTTGATGTTGCATGATCATGTTTGTAATATCCTTGGACATATTTTGTAGCTATTTCTCATCCATCAACTAATATCTTAACACCTTCAAAATGGACTCCTTCAGAAGTCACCACAAGTCCTCCAACTGAGAAACCTGTGACCTAAAATGGCTGAGATATATTAACATGATTGTGCTCAATAAGAACCTCTATAGATGGAAGTGAAACATCAAATATTGTATTCTCACCCTTCTATAATGGCAAAAACCTTTATTTTCCACATGGAATAAAATTAAAAGCAAATTTCCCATATGAATCAGATATTGCATGACAAAGAGCTTGACTTTGCCAAGGAGCTTCTCTGAGGGCACTTCACTTCATAGACATCATTTGAATAAAGGTATACATGAACACCTAAAATAGGGTTACCCTGAGAAACAAATGAACCATCCATATCATAACTTGGGACATATAAGATGTCATCTACTACCAGATTTCCAAAGCCCAACTCCATCTCTCGAGAGCCTCTTTGGACAATTGTTGAGAGAACATAAGAATCACGTATTTGAAAGAGAATATTATAGAAAATATACTCTATAAACCTCAATCATTGTACCTCATGTGTAGCACCATCCTAGGTAGGATCGACATTAGGTATGACCTTGTATCTTCTTCCTCTGTTTAACAATTGGCTCCTAGAGCCCACTCTTTCCACTTCTTCACGTTTGATTTCATGGAGGGCTACTGTGTCCTCTTAACACTCATCCTTAAGGAATCTCCAAACTTATTATGCATATCAAATGAAGGCAAAGAGAGAAAAATATCATGGCCTCTCTTTGAAAAAAAAATGTGGTGGGATTTGATATGACCTGATATTTGTATACTGCTCGAGGATTGATGACGTTTATGTATTCATGATGGGAAGAAACCAGCCTATATTTCCTTGGATTAATATTTTTAAATGTGTAACTACCTCCTTGTGATGTAAACACATCATTAATGAGATCATTGCTGGTGGAAACGAGTTCAATGTTCACATTGGCATGACTTCCATTTATATTTGGACAACTTTCTGCTCCAATAGCCCCCATCACTCTCCCAAAAATAGTGAACCTAGTGAAGTGAAAATTGATTTCTTCATGGCCATTGCAACCATTGTGATATACTGATACATATTCACTCATTTAAGATATATTCTCCAAGTCAGGGAATATGAATATTTCCGATGTAATTTTTCCACTCGATAATCTTAACACCAAATGCGAAACCATCTCATTCATCTTCAGATCAAATATGAAATTGTATTGTTCATCTTCGGAGAGCTTTTGAAACAAATTTTTAGAATTGTATCGAATCTACACAAATATATTAAAAAAAATTATTAATGTATGCTGCTTGATTATCAATCAAAATGTTTAAAGCAATACAACACCAATAAATTGTATTTCATCTCCATTACACATAATTCACCTTCCTTTGTAGAATGCATATGGCTCGTAGATCTTTTCTAGGTGCTTCAATTGCTGTAACATAAATTTTGTAGATGATCTTGATAGATCTGCAATATGACTATTAGTTTGCAATGATTTATTTTATGTATTTTTTTTATAATTATGGTAAATCAATAATTCTTTAGATTAAATAAGGAATCTACTCTTTGAACAAAAAATATATGTAGAAATTATATGCAAAGTAAAAGTAAAAGTAAAATTTACATTAGTAAATTTTTAACTTTTCAAATTCCACTTATATTCATGTAAGAAACACAGAGTATCGTTACAACCTACATTGTTTGGTGAACTAGAGCATGTGCATAATTTTCCATAGTATTAACACAGGTCAATTGCTTCAACAATTTTATTGGTTTTCCTTTGCGATAAATGTAGGGATTACATTTAGAATGTTCAAATATTATTTTTAAAAATTCTTGAATTGTTATGGCATTTACCACCGAAGAATCAAGCTGATAAACCTTTAAGCCATGCGTTCCTGCGTGTTTGGCCATGGCTACTAAAGTTGCATTCACAATCATGTGTGCAGATATCTACAATTTGAATTCAACAAAAAAAAAAAA
>APFE031721022.1:65429-172416 GCA_000404065.3 Pinus taeda | reverse complement strand
CTGGAATCTTGTGTCTTGTAGAGAAGTGTTGTTGGTTTTCTGGTGTAACATCATAGTGTTGGGTGATCTAAGCTTTACTTGAGGTGAAGAAGGGCTTTCTTGCTGGAGGATGATGCTGGGTAAGAACAATTGGTTGTAATCCTCTTGCTATTCTTGATATTAATAAAGCTATTCAAGTTTTCCTCCACATTCGTGTATGTTTGATTGTATATGCATTTGTGTGGTTAATACATATCTAGTCCTATGTTGTCTATGAATATAGATCTCTGTTCTTCAATAGTATCATGCTGCCTTGATTCCATAGGTTCTCTTTGAAGCTGTGTAGACAAAGAAGGAGCGACAAATATCTATTGAGAAAGAGAGGAACCGAGCAAGGAACCAAGCGCAAGACAAAGGTTGGTGTCCTCTGTTCCCCTCTTATCTATTTTTCATAAAGGAAAATGAAAGTAGTTTTAACTTGTTTGTTTCTAAGATAGCTACCAGTCTTAGTGGGAATAGGAGCTCTAAGTGGACACTATTCCCGGTAAAAGGGTTAGGATAGGAATTTTGGGTAGAGGCGGTGGATACTGCATGTTACCTGGTCAACAGGTCACCTTCATCAACGTTGGAGGATAAGACTCCATAAGAGGTATGGACTGGTGAGGAACCCTCTCTTTCACATCTGAGGATATTTGGATGTGATGCATATGTACATGTTCCAAAGGAGAAATGAACCAAGTTGGATAGTAAATCTGAAAAGTGCATATTTATTGGGCATAAGGATGGTTTGAAGGGTTATAAGCTTTGGAACCTAGTAAGAAGGAAGGTTGTGTACAGCCGAGATGTGGTGTTCAGAGAGGTGAAAGATGTTATTAAACATGAAGTCCAACCAAAGGAACCTGAGAAGATGGAGTTTGAGCTAAAGGAGGAAAAATCATAATCTACAGGAGAAGAGGAATCAGAAGTTGAAGAGCCACAAACTTCGAGTGTAAGAAGATCAGTTCAAGAAATAAGGCAGCCAGAAAGGTATAGTCCATCTACTTTCTGTTCAAAGTTTTCTTTATCTATTACTGATGATGATCGCAGAACTATGAAGGAAGCAGTGGATTCAGAGGATGGAAAACTCTGGAAAGAGGCCATGGTTGATGAAATGGCATCTTTGCACAAAAATGAGGCTTGGGATCTGGTGGAGTTGCCGGCTGGAAGGAAACCCATTGGCAGCAAATGGGTGTTCAAAAGGAAGACAAATGCAGAAGGAAAAGTAGAGAAATACAAAGCTCGGTTGGTAGCAAAAGGTTATTCCCAGGTGCCGAGAATTGATTTTGGTGATATTTTTTCTCATGTTGCCAAGGTAACTTCTATTAGATTTCTTTTATCTGTTGTTGTTGCTTTTGTTTTTGAGGTAGAACAAATGGATGTGAAGACGAAATTTCTTCACAAGGATCTAAAAGAGGAGATCTACATGAAACAACCTGAAGGCTTTGTGGTGAAGGGTAAGAAAGAACTGGTATGCAAGTTAAAGAAGTCTCTGTATGGGTTAAAACAGTCACCAAGGATGTGGTATTAGAAATTTGATACATTTATATGGGGACTTGGCTTCACCAGAAGCAAAGCAGATCATTGTGTGTATTTGAAATTAATTGGTGACTGTGTTATTTATCTGGTCTTGTATGTAGATGATATGTTGCTGGTTGGAAATGACAAAGAAATTATCTAGGATTTGAAGACCCAATTGTCCTCCAAATTTGATATGAAAGATCTTGGTGCTGCAAACTATATCTTGGGCATGGAAATTAAAAGAGATCAGGAAAAGAGGAAGCTCTGGTTAAACTAGAGGAAGCATGTCAAGACAATATTACAGAGGTTTAATATGCAGGATAGTAAACCTGTGAAGGTTCCTATTCCTGTAGGTGTAAAATTATCTGCTGAACAGTGTCCCAAGACACAAGAAGAGGAAAAGGATATGTCACATGTTCCATATGCAAGTGTAGTTGGTAGCCTGATGTATGCAATGGTCTATACTAGACTAGACATTGCACTTGCAGTGGGAGTATTGAGCAGGTTTATGTCAAAACCAGGAAAGGAGCATTGGACAGCAGTGAAGCGGGTTTTCAGGTATTTGTGTGGCACTAATGATTATGGTTTGTGCTACCAAGGAAGACCAAGATTGGACAAAGTGTTGGATATTCCTGGCTTTGTTGATGCAGACTGGGCTGGAGATCTGGATCAAAGAATATCTACAAGTCGGTATGTGTTTAACCTATTTGGAGGTGCAGTCAGTTAGATGAGTAAGAAACAATTTGTAGTGGCACTATAAACTACAAAGGTAGAATACATGGCAGCCACTCATGCAAGCAAGGAAGCAGTTTGTTTACAGAGATTATGTTCAAGTATGGGGTTAGTACAGGAAGTTATAATGATAGACCATGATAGCCAAAGTGCAATTTTCTTAGAAAAGAACCCTATATATCATTCAAAGACAAAGCACATTGATGTTCAGTATCACTTTGTGAGGGATATGATAGAAGACAAAAAACTGTCACTGGTAAAGGTGGACACTTTGAAGAATACTGCATATGCATTGACAAAATCTGTGAGCTCTGAGAAGTTCTCCTGGTGTAGAGAAACATTGGGTGTTTCAAGGCTGGAAAAATGACTAAGCTCTCCTGTGGCCCCATGTGGAAAGAAAACAACAAGTGGGAGAATGTTGGGTTGTGTTATATTCTTTCCACGTAGTTAATAGGGGGTTTGAGGGGTACTCGTAACCCCACTTTATGGGGTTTGGGGCAGCGCCCCGGAAAATTTTGATTTTGGACCCTATGTTAGATTAAGCGAACCCACCTATGGTTTTGTGCATGATTTTTGTTCATGCTTTTTGGATGCAATTGTTTTTCAGTCCATGGTATTGAATGTGATGGTTTTCGGTTCATGGTATTGGATGCTTCGGCATGTATAAATATGTATTATAACATTGAAAGGAACATAATGAAAAATCAAGCTGGTAGTCCCGGTTTTGGGATCCAGTGGGAAAATATCTATGTATATGTGTTTTATATGTTATGCTCTCACATTGTTTATTTTTCGGTGTTTTAGAATTCATATGCAAGTAATTTCTATATGGGGTTAAAACCTACAACGATGTTATGATATTTGACGATTGGACCTTTGAGAGAATGGTTGTGCTATGATTCTCTTTTAAAAAATTTATGCTTGACCTATGGCATGTTGATTAGTCTAGAGAAATGATCCTTTTTTCATATGAATGTTTTGGAAGAACTGATAGATGAAATTATTTATCAGTTACCTTTCAGTTGCATCTTTGGAGGATGTTCTTCCTTATTTGGGTTTCACACTAAATCCTAACTATTATTATTATAGAAGAGACAAGTCTTGGATTATTATAAGGTTGGAGGCTCGTATTAAGCATTGGTGCCATAGGTTGTTGAGAATTGGAGGACGATTGGTGTTTTTCAAAGTTATATTAGAGGGGATTCCAATCTTCTTGTTTTCCCTTTTTAAATTTGCAAAATCTACTATCAGTCATTGGGGGCGATCATGAGTAATTTTATGCAGTCGAGGAGGGGTCAGTCAAAATATCATCTGGCTAAATGGGATATTATCTCCATTCCAAAATCTGAAGGTGGGTGGGGTTTAAAATTTTTATTTTTCTTCAGACGGGCTTTGATTATGAAAATTGTTTGGTGTATCATTTATGTGGAGGGTATTTGGAGCAATATCGTTAGATATAAATATATTAAAAATAATCCTTTACATGAATGCCTATGGTCTTTCCAAAAGCCTATTCGCCCTACTAGCTCTATCATCTCGAGGGTTATGCTTGAGATTATTTCGTCTATTGTAAAAGATCTTAGATGTCAAGTTGGAAATGAAAGGATGGTTAAGATAGATTTGTTGGATAGTTGGAATTGTATGGATGGTTAGTGGCTTAGTGAAGGCATCTACAAGTGTGTTGGCATTGATGACAACAGTCATGCTGGGGAGATGTGTTGGGCAGCTGAAATTTCCTAATTGTTGGCATTGATATCAAACAAACTAGTTGGGATGCTTGCCGTAGCAGACGTTGGCAATAATGGCCTAGGAGGAATCTCATGATAGATGCAGGATTAATGTAGAGAATCATCACAGTAGAAGGCTTATTGGAGAATCCATAAACTAATGATTATAGTAATGGACCATATGGAAGTCCATGGTAACTACATGATTCATGCAAAGGATCACCTTGGTGGTTGTGAGTTCAACTATTCAAAGAGCCAAGGATAAGAAGAGTGGTAGGGAGTTTGGAGCCATATTAGAGGTAGTATATGGGCTCAAAACCTACATCAGACCCTCTCCATTGGAAAGTGGTCTAGAAGAGCTTTCCAACAATATGAAGAAATCCATAAATTGATTTCTGGTTCAAAAGTTATGGTATGCTGATGATCAGAGACTTGAAGTCCTGAGAAGGTGGGAATATCAGAGGTCTAGCATATTGAAGATCAGAAGATCAGCGCATCGAAAATTGGACGTCAGCATATTCGTGCATCAGCGATCAGATGTCAGTGTATCGAAGAATCGATGATCGTAAGTTGGCGTATTGGCACATCAGGAGATAGGAACCCTTGAGATCGGCATTATTGAAAATAGCAACAAGAAATGCTAAACATAGAAGTGCTAAATTTTGTACTGCTATAAATAGAATTTCAAAATACCTTCCTATTTTAGTTAGTCCCTAAACTAAAATAAAGTAAAAATTCGAATTTGATCTTAGCAGTTATTTGTAAAATAATTAATTAATTCATCTTGAGTTAATTAGTTGTAGAAAATCAAACATGAAGTCTATGTGGGGACATGCAACAGTTCTCCACTAATTGAGGAATTTATCCAACAGTTAAAGAGATAAGGATGAGTTGTAATATTGAGTTTTAATTAGTTGGCGCAGTTAACTGAGTCAAGTCGAGTTAGATTAGTTCAAACAGTTTGTTGAATTAATTGTGGCTTCAGTTAGTTATTGCATGCATGCATGTAACTACTGCACTTTAGATAACTGAATATTCTCTCATAAATAACTCATGCATGTCAGTTCAGACAGAGACCCAGTTGAGATCAGATGGAGGGAAAATGTACTATCAGTTGCAGGAATATTCCAATATGAATATCTATTGCATGCAAAAGGAATTCATTCCTTGGAGATTGTGCAGTTACTTCTTCAGTTTAGTGAGTGTGTATTGGGGCCAATCACACAGGTGGCATAATTGGAACCCAAGAAAAAATGTACAAGGAAATAGGAGGCTTGGAGGGCTGAGGAAAGGCATATCTTGTGTCTACTCAGTCTGTGAGCTGTATTGTTTGATTGCAGAGAGAGTAGGATAGCTTGAGAGCTCATTATTTTTGTAACTTGAACATATTTCAACTTGTATGATAATACAAAGATTGAGGTTTTAGTCTGAGGCTTTCCCCAGGTTATTCTTCTATGTTCATGTGTGATTGATTTCTCATTCTCAGTTATATGTGTTCTAATTGATCTTGCTCATATTCGCTTAAGCTTCTGCAAACTTTGTTGTAGAAGTAGATTTTGTATTTTACTTTAGTACATTGCATAATCTGTTGATCTACAGTGAGAATTTCTACATGGTATCGGAGAAAAGGCGCTCAAAGTGAAAAACAGTATACAAGAAGGGAGAAGTTCGGAGTTTGAGGTTCCTGAATATAGAAATTGAGTTCTTATCACATCTCAATTTCACCAATGGCATTCAACGGTTTAAGACTCGAGTATGCCCTTGATGGCAGCTCGAATTATATATCCTAGAAGGATCACATGGAACTAGTATTACAGGATAACAGTCTAAATGACTTCATTAATCAAGAAGTCCCCAAGCCGACTAATGCTACAAAAATGGCAGAATGGAAGAAATGTGTGTCTAGAGCAAGGAGAATTCTTCTGGAGGGAGTTCGAGACCACATAGTCTCGAGTCTCCATGGGAAGGAGACATTGTTTTCGATGTGGAAAAAATTGAAAGATCTATATCAAAATAGCAGCAATCAGAGGAAGCTGGCAATGAAAGACAAGCTTTGGAAAATCAAATGTGAAAAGGGTGAAACAATCTCTACATAGTTGAACAAGCTCACCACCTGCAGAGATGAGCATGGAAGTGTAGGGATCATGACAGTTGATGATGACATGGTGAGTCTTGCACTCCTTAGTATTCCTAAGAGCTAGCATAGCTACCAAGACTCGGTTAATGGAAGGGAAAAACTTCCAAATTGGAACGACTTTGGTCATATCTAATGCAGGAGGAGATAAGAAGAAGCACTAGAGATGGATCCTCATCAAAGCAAGATGATGAGGAAAATATAGCCTTAGAAAGTAAGGAGAGGAAGGGGAAAGGGAAGGCATCCCATTCCAAATCCATTTCTTCCCATGGTGGGAAGAAGTTTGACAAATCGAAAGTGTGATGCTTTCATTGTCATGAAGAAGGCCATTATGCTACGAATTTTCCACAGAAGAAATCTATGAAAGGATCCTCGAAGGGATCTGATGGTGAGGCATTGGCCTCATATTTGAGTTGGATTTCTCTCTTATCGCGTGTATGGTTTCATCCATGGTGGGATGTGTGTAGTACCTGGAAAGTGGAGCTTCATTCCACATGTCAAGTGACAAGAATATTTTCAGTACCTTAGAGGAGAAGGATCTCCAGATGCGGTTAGAGATGGGTGATGATGGAAAGTACCATGTTTTAGGTGAAGGTACGGTTGTGTTTCAGAGGGAACATGGAGCTCCCCTCACCCTGACTGATGTAAAGTATGTACCAGGTCTGAAGAAGAATCTTGTGTCCATTGATATGCTAGAAGATAAAGGCTATGATGTAGTCTTTAGTAAAGGAAAGGTATTCTTGAGGCATATCGACACTAGACAGACTAAGCGAATTGGGATTCGAGTAAATAATCTCTACAAGCTAGAGGTAGACGACTATGTTGCATTGAGTTCCAAAGCTGAGATGGTGCAGAGCCAAGATGTTGGCGAGCTATGGCATAGAAGATTGGGCCACTTGCACCATGGAGCACTGAAGATAATGCAGCAGATTTCTACAAGACTTCCCAAGGGAAAAATAGAGCAGACGAATACATGCGAAGGTTGTACCTTGGGTAAGTATGTGAAATCTTCATTTTCGGATCGATTTAGTAGAGCTAGAGCAATCCTGGAGCAAGTTCACTCAGATGTTTGTGGACCATTCTCTACAGCCTCCACCGCTAAACAAGGGTATTATGTTATTTTTATTGATGATTTTTCTTGTAGATGCTGGATCTACTTTATGGAAAAGACGGATCAGACCTTTTTAAGGTTTTGTGAGTTTAAAGCCTTGGCAGATAAAGAATCTGGAAAGAAAATAAAAGCATTATGTAGCGACAATGGTGGAGAGTATGTCTCCCAACAGTTTAAGGACTTCTGTACTGCAGAAGGAATTAAATGGGAGTTGACGACACCCCATAACCCATAGCAAAATGGGGTGGCCAAAAGGAAGAACAGATCGATTATGGGAGCAGCTCGAGTGATGTTGCATGACCAAAGCCTACCACTACATTTGTGGGCTGAGGGATGCAATACAGCAATATACTTGCAGAATAGAAGCCCACACCACATACTAGGAATGAAGACACCTATGGAGGCCTTTTCCGAGAAGTAACCAGATGTGAGTCACTTCTGAATATTTGGATCATCAGTTTACTATCAAGTGACCAAATATGCCTAGAAGAAGCTAGATCCAATAGCTGAGTTGGGAATACTTGTGGGGTACACAGATACACCCCACAACTATTGGGTGTACCTATCTACCAGTTAGAGGACAGTGGTATGCAAGGATCTAAAGTTTGACGAGCAAGAAGCCATGCAAGTATCACTTGAGAGGGAGCTCAAGTTGCATGCAAAGGAGGTACTTTTAGTTCCTAAGGATGAGGAGCCTCAGATTGATGCGGAGCAGCTGCATGCAGAGGTTCAGGGAGTGGAGACATCCACTCATGCTAAAACTTCCAGAGATGGGCGGAAACACTCAAGGGAAGCTGGCATGTTGATGTTAGATGTGCAGGAGAATGTGGGCAGCCATCTTCTCAGTGTAGACAGAGGAGGTCGCCTGAGCGGTACACTAGATACATGGCCCTGGTTGGAGAGTGTGTAGATACTGAACCTTCTTCATTCTAGGAGGCAGTGCAGCAACTGGTCTGGGTTGATCCACTGGTAGAGGAGTACAACTCTATCATTTAGAATAGTGTGTGGGATGTTGTCCCAAGACCTCAAGGCAAGTCAATGGTGAGTTCCAGATGGCTTTACAAAGTAAGCAGGCAACTAATGGCAGTGTTGAGAAACATAAGGCAAGGTTTGTTGCCCGTGTTTTCTCACAGGTCAAGGGGATCGACTACGATGAGACCTTTTCTCCTGTAGCAAGGTACTCATCTATCAGATCGATGTTGGCATTATCAGCTCAGATGGGTTGGAAGATCCATCATATGGACGTGAATACAACATTCCTCAATGGGAAGATTGAGGAGGAACTGTACATTGAGCAGCCAGAGGGTTTTGAGACCTTCGGTCGTGAGTGGCATGTGTGTTGACTCAAGAGGGATTTGTATGGGCTGAAGCAAGCACCCTAAGCTCGGTACACCAGGATCGACAACTATTTCACTGGTTTGGAATTCACCAAGAGTGAAGCAGATGCGAACCTTTACCACATCATGGTTGAAGGTAAACCATTGATAATTGTTCTTTATGTCGATGATCTGATTTTGATAGGTGATGATCAGCTGATCCAGTATTGCAAGGAGGACCTTGCAAGAGAGTTTGAAATGAAAGACATGGGTCTTATCGACTACCTTCTAGGCATGGAAGTGTGGCATAAAGATGGTGAATTATTTGTGTCTCAAGGAAAGTATGTCAATGAGATACTTAGGCACTTTCACATGGAGAAGTGCAAGCCCATATAGACTCCTCTAGATGGGAACTGGAGGAAGGAGGATGCTACTTCAAGTGAGGTAGTAGTTGCTACTGTTTATCGGCAGCTTGTGGGTTCACTTATGTATCCAGTGAACACACGACCAGACTTATGCTTTGCAATGAACCAGTTGAGTCAAGCTATGGTTCAGCCTATCAAGATGTTTTGGAAGGTAGCGAAGCATGTGCTCAGATACCTCAGAGGCACATCTCAGTTTGCATTGTGGTACAGATGGACAGAGGGAGTGAGGCTTCAAGGCTTCATAGATGCGGATTGGGCAGTGAGTCCATCATACCAGAAGAGCACTTCTGGAGGAATCTTCAACCTTGGTTCAGTTGCAGTTTCCTGGTACAACAGGAAATAGAGGTTAGTTGCACTTAGCTCAACAGAGGCTAAATACATGGTTGCTATTCAGGCTACATGTGAGGCCATTTGGATGCGGAAGATTCTAGTGGTATTGTTTGGTCAGAGGATGGATCCAACTATGATCTACTGTGATAATCATAGTTGTATCAAACTCTCTAAGAATCTAGTTTTTCATGAAAGGTCCAAGCACATTGATATCCGGTATCACCATCTTTGAGACTGTGTGGTCAAGAGGATCATGTTGTTGTTGTATGTTTCGACCGAGGAACAGGATACAAATATTTTGATGAAGGCATTGTCAAAATGCAAGTTCGAGTTCCACAAAGACAAGATTGGGGTTACTGATAATCCCTTTATTATTGAGAGGGACTGTTGAAAATCGTAACAAGAAATGCAAATATAGAAGTGCTAAATTTAGTACTGCTATAAATAGCATCTTGGGATACCTTCCTATTTTAGTTAGTCCTTGAACTAAAATAGATAAGTAAAATTCAAATTTGATCTTAGCAACTATTTGTAAAATAATTAATTAATTCATCTTGATTTAATTAGTTGTAGAAAATCAAACATGAAGTCTATGTGGGGACATGCAACAGTTTCTCCATTGATTGAGGAATTTATCCATCAGTTAAAGAGAGAAGGATGAGTTGTAATATTGAGTTATAATTAGTTGGCTTAGTTAACTGAGTCAAGTCTAGTTAGATTAGTTCAAATAGCTTATTGAATTAATTGTGACTTCAATTAGTTAATGCATGCATGCATGTAACAGTTGCACTTTAGATAACTAAATATTCTCTCATAAATAACTCATGCATGTCAGTTCAGACAGAGACCCAGTTGAGATCAGATGGAGGGACAATGTACTTTCAGTTGCAGGAATATTCCATTGTGAATATCTCTTACATGTAGAAGGAATTCACTCCTTGGAGATTGCGCAGTTACTTCTTCAGTTAATGAGTGTGTGATGAGGCCAATCACAAAAGTGGCATCACTAGACCCCAAGAAAAACTGCACAAGGAAATAGGAGGCTTAGAGGGCTGAGGAAAGGCATATCTTGTGTCTACTCAATCTGTGAGCTGTATTGTTTGATTGCAAAGAGAGTAGGATAGCTTGAGAGTTGATTCTTTTTGTAACTTGAACATATTTCCACTTGTATGATAATACAAAGATTAGGGTTTTAGGCTGAGGCTTTCCCTGGGCTATTCTTTTATGTTCATGTGTGATTTATTTCTCATTCTCAGTTATATGTGTTCTAATTGATCTTGGTCATATTCGATTAAGCTTCCGCAAAGTTTGTTGTAGAAGTAGATCTTGTATTTTGCTTTAGTACATTGCATAATATGTTGATCTACAGTGGGTATTTCTATAAGAATATCATCACATTGGAATTTTGGAGGTTGGCATATCAAAAATATCAAAATATCAGAGGTGTGATACATTAGAGCAGGCTGTATCGGAGATTGGAGGACACTGAAATCCCAGAGATTGGCATATCAGAACATCGACATATCAGACAATATCAGAACTTTTTCAAGTGAGGAACCTTTATAATATTGTGATATCGATAAATTTTGATAAGCCTTTGAAAGCACTGAGGAATTCCTAAAGATAGTTAACAAAGGATTTCAGTGCAAAACCAAGATTGACAGGTTCTCTTCTCTTTCCTCTAGCAAGACACATGGTCGCATGTGACTAGCTCTAATAAGGACACATGGTAGCATATGGTTCGCTCTGATAAGGACACATGGAAACATCTGATTAGCTCCGATAAGGTATAGTGGCAACTGACATCAACATGACGTGGAAGTACATTAGGACACGTGGCAGTAATATTCAACCTTATTGGGTAGGCTAATGGGCCAGAATAGGGTGACACATGTCACCACTAAGGATTCGCCACATGGAGTGATGATTTCATATCAAAAGTCGACAATCAGAGGTTGAAGACATCAAAAATTTAGAATGGTTGGACTTTGGAAAAGTTATGATATAGAAGGGATTCCGGTAATTTTTTGGCACATTGTCCTGAGAGGTCAAAGAACCAAGGGCAGAGAGCTGTTAACAAAGGGAGAATGGCCACCGACAAGAGTTGAAGGCGTAGCGCCTTAATGCAATATTGAATGTCACAAGCAACAACCCTACGGTGAGAAGCACGGTAAGTGTTAAGCAAAAGGAGCTCGAAAATCAAAGGATTAGGATATCAAAACTTCAAAACTGTTGGCTTTAGAAAAAGTTATGATGGAGGGAGATTTCAATATTAGGTAGGCTCTTGGTCATGTAAACCCATAGATCGAAGCTCGCAGAGAATAGAAAAGAAATATTGGGCCCCAATAGGAACATTGCACTACTGTGAATTTGCAATGCGGAATTTCTCCGATGGCGCATTATAGAGAGCTAAAGGCGTATGGGTCAACTGTTTCGATTTGAATGAAAAAAGAAAGGAATTCGTCTCAGGAGTAATGGTGACTATCAGAGATCACTAGGTCAAGGCAAAAAGGACCATGATATTCAGGAAGGAGTGTTGGGTCTGCCTTGAGGTAATATGAGAATTAATTTCTCAGCATGGAGCTCCATGCAGTCAAGCAATGAAGGACAGTAAGGTCGATCACTATTTTTTCACTGTGACAAGAAACAAATAGGAGACACTACAACAACAAGGAAAGCCATGCCTGAGTATATGGGAGAAGCTAGAGGATAGGTAGCAGAGTCTACCTTGCATAGAGAGCTTCAGTGATAGGATATTTGCACACAAAGAGGACCATGCCTGGTTTGTGTGCGTAGGTGGATTGAGAATTCATTCTCAGTATGGAGAAACTATCAAGTGCCCACTCTCATGTTTAATGCAGTGGTAGAGACCAAGTCATAGACGATAGCATAATGGTAGAGCCATGTCGAGGTAGAATCGCAGAGTGAGAATACAGGATAGAGTGGCAGTATTGATTGGAGGGTAGCAGAGGAACAAAACCCAGAATCTTATATGAGAAAAGTGTAGGGCAAGAATCGTAGTTTCCAAAGAGCTAAGCAGAAAATCTCTTAGTGTGTGCACTGTTGTGTAAGACTAAGTGAGAGCCAATTTTGCAAAGAAAGGCTGAGAGTTCCTATGTAGAGGTAAGAGACCCTAAGAGCTACGCTATTGTGTGTAAGGCCAAAATTTGTCTGTGCGTTGTGTGAAATATGGAAGTTTCCTGTGCATTGTGTGTAAGGCAGAAGTTTCCCGTGCACTCTATGAGTAAGGTGGAAGTTGCCTATGCACTGTTGTGAGTAAGGCTATAGTTTCTTGTGTTGTGTGAGAAAGGAAGTATTTTCCTATGCTGTGTGAGCAAGGTTGTAGTTTCTTGTGTTGTGTGAGAAAGACTAAAGGTGCCTATGTAAGGAAAGAAGGCAAAGAGTTATGTGTCTGTTGTGGAGAGAGAAAGGTTGAGATATGAGTGACTTCTAATAAAGAGCAAAGAATAGAGTTTCATGGAATACAATGAATGAATTTTGTTGATCAAATCAGTGAGCTATTATAGAGTGAGCAGTGTGAGTAGAGAGAAAAAAATTGTTATAACGCAGACTGGCTGCCAAAATACAGAGAACATTCAGTTCCTATTTGGGTGTGGGTTGGTTCCTGCATACAGGAAGTTGGTACTTCTATATCTAGTGGGTGTTTGAGAAATATTGGGGGTTGGTGCCTCCTGCAAGTTGGCTTGCAAAAATCCAAGGAGCTGCAAGTTGGTGCTTGCAAAAAATCCATGAGATCGGTGCCTCACATGGTGCTTCTAGTAAGCTCAACATGTGTCTACAAAAATAGGGTGTTGGTGCTTCCTACTAGTCAGTGCTAGCAAACAATCAAAGGGAGTTGGTACTTCCTATGAGTGGGCACTCACAAAATAGATTGATGTAATAGATTAGGTTCTCTTATCTACATCAATAACAACAACAAGCTTTGGTGGTTTTTTCCCGAAAGGGTTTCCACGTAAAACCTTGTGTCTCATGTGTATGATGCTCATGGTGTGTGCTTGTATGTTGATTTTATATTGTTTCTCATTCTATGAATGGTTTCCAAGTATGAATTAGAAAAGTAAATTGGCATAAAATGTTAAAATTAGCCTTAATATTTATTCACCCCCCCTGTCATTATTATCATTGTTTCTAACAATTCGTATCAGAGCCAAGTTCCTTCAAGAATAGCTTAATTGCTAGAAGGTATATCAAAGGGAAACAATGGATAATTGACCTTGGCTAAAATCAAAAGGAGTTCCATTTTTATATAGATGAGGCCATGAGATCTGGTATGAAATCTAGAAGGTTAGGATGGTAACCTATTTAATGGACTTGGATGTTGATATGTGGCTCTCCTTATTGAATGGAGAAAAGACTGAGCAAAATGAAGAAGTCCGTAAGATTTTCATGAAGGGGCTATCTAAGTCAGATGCTGATAAAGTGAGGCATTATGAGTCAGCAAAGGAAGTTTTGGAAAAAATACAATTTATGTATGGTGAAGATATCCATGTGGCTCAAGAAAATGTTGAGGATCCCTGCTATTCTAGCAATGAACCATAACATGGAGAAGTTGTTGTTGATCACACTCGTGTTGATGTTGAAGATGTCTTAGAGGAGAGACCATGTTTTTTAGAAGGTATGCTATTTCTTTGTAATAAATGTAAACAAATAGGTCATTCATTACCTATATGTTCATGTGAATCACTTGACGATAGAAAGAGCCATGCATATAGTAATTTTAATGAAGATAAACCCATTTTAGTAGCAACATAAAATAAAGTATCCTCTGAAGGAGAGGAGAGTACATCCCATGGAGAGAATAGGGATATTACTGAAGGTGATGAAGAAGGGACAACCCTTAGACCTATGGATGACTCCATGTCCATAGAGATGGGCTTAGATCTTTGTGGTAACTCATCTAGCACCTCTGATAGTGAAGAAAAGGATTTAAATGAAAGGATCTTTTCTAGAATGAAGCTAATTTCTTCTCTAAAGGAGATCAAGGACATATCAAAGAAAAATGTCAAGAAAGAGGAGAAATTGAATATCTATGAGCTTGAGAATAAGAAGTAAAGCAGAACAATGGTTGAACTAAATGCTCAACAAGGGGAGACTAGCAGATTGAATAGGAGGTTAACCAATCAGATGAGCGAGAAGGGAGCCTACTATGAGAGAGTACAAAATGAAGGAGACTCATTGACACATGACTTAGAAAAGTCAAATAAAGAGCTTTATCATTATCAGAAAAACCTAGCTCCAATAAGGCAAAGGCTGAAGTATCAACTTCCCAAGTAAAGGGAGTCCAATGTTCCAACAACAACAAAAAAGAGAGAAAGGATATTGGACAACATAAACAACATGGAAAGCAATAGGAACAAAAGAAGAAAAGGCAATAACACAAGGCTAAGAAGTAACAACCAGTATTGTAGCAGAAGAGGTCTAGGTAGCTGCAAGAAAGAGTGCATGATAGTAATGCAAGCAGTCATAGAAGGCACATGAAGAGCCAAAAAAGGACCCTTCCTTCTCAATGACAAAGCCTTCAGAGAAAACGTAACCTGTGTCAATAGAAGCCTTTTCATGGGTCTTGTTTTTCTTGCAATAAATTTGGACATAAAGCCACAGACTATAGATGGCATGCAATTAAACAAAATGTGTTTAGAATTTCCTATAGATTCACAAGCTCATGTAATTTACTAAAGCACATGACAAAATAGGACTTCTACTTTCAACGAGCGGAAGCTAATAGATCGATGAAAACAATAATCGACAAGAGGAAGATAATAAAAGATACATAACACATTTTTTATTCGGGGAAAGCCACATCTCAAAACCCCACTATATGTATAACATATATCAAAAATCCAAGATGATAATATAATGCTTGTTCTCTCAAGAGTGATCCTAGCACTGAGTATAATCAATCTCTAGCTCACAAGCAATCTCTTGGCCAACACTTAGCCAATTCTGCAGCTCTCTAAGCCCCTATTTCCTTTCATAACTCCTATTGTTGATTAGACCATATTAATGGGAAACCAGTGCATCCAAAACTGTGCAATCCACACTAGGTTCAGTTCCTGATTGCATGCATGATCTATCCAACTCAGTAAATCATACAACTAATAGTACATTATCCCTGCACTCTAGTCTCAACTTGGTCTTTCTCAGAATCGACATGCATGAATTTCTGATGAGGGAATCTTCAGTTAACTAGAGTAGCACTAGTTAATGCATTAGTGCACCAACTGACCATTAACTCACTATTATTTCCTCAAATGTTTGGAACTAATTTAACTAAAATTAACTCAGTAAACTAAGTTATCTAATTACAACTCACAATTAACTCATACTAGACCCCTAAAATATAGGGAGAACATATACATGACTTCATAAAGACTTTCAACTCGAAATTCCTAACCTAATTAATTTAATTTAACTTAATTAAGTATTTAAAAGTTTCTATGAGAATAGAATTAGATTTTTAATTCTCAGTTTAATTCAAGGACAAATTAAACTGGAATTTCTTGTTTCCATTTCTCAATGCTCCCTCTCAACAAGGAAGGGATTATCAACTACCCCGATCCTGTATCTGTGAAACTTGAATTTACATTTTGAAAATGCCTTTGTCAAAATGTCAGCATCTTTCTTCTCCATGGGAATTTACTCTAACAACATAAGCCACCTCAATACAGAATATCTAAGATGATGATATCGGATATCAATATTCTTGGACTGATCATGAAAAACTATATTTTCAAAGAGTTTGATACAACTCTGATTATCACAGTAAATCATAGTTGTACCCATCTGCTGACCAAACAAACCAACCAGGATCTTCCTCATCCAGATGGCCTCATGTGCTGCCTGACTTGCAGCCATGTACTTTGCCTCTACCAAACTGAGTAAAGTCAATCTTTGTTTCCTACTGTACCAAGAAACTACTGCTGATACAATATTGAATATCCCTACTGATGTGCTCTTCTTGTCGGATGGACTCCCTACCTGATATGCATTGGTGAAGACTTGAAGCTTCACTCCCTCTTTCCGTCTGTACCATAATCCATAATGAGAAGTGCCTGTGAGGTATCTCAACACATGCTTTGCCACCTTCCAATACAACTTGGTAGGCCTAACCATCACTTGAATGAGCTATTTAATTACATTGCACATATCCAGTCATGTGTTCACCAAGTACATGAGTGAACCCACAAGCCGCCTATAAACAATAGTTTCCACTACTTCCCCTGAAGTGGCATCCTCCTTCGTCCAATTACCTACTAGAGGAGTCTCCATGGGTTTACTGCTCTCCATGTGGAATCTCTTGAGTATCACATTGGCATACTTTCCCTGAGACACAAACAACTCCCCATTTCCCTACCATACCTCCATGCAAAGAAATTAATGCATGATCACCATGTCCTTCATCTCAAACTCTCTTGCAAGGTCCTCCCTGCAAGATTTGATCAGTTGATCATCACCTGTCAGTATAAGATCATCAACATAAAGTATAATGATTAACAACTTACCTTCCACAACTATGTGGTACAGGTTCGTATCCACTTCACTCTTCATGAAGCCCAACCCATTGAAGTAGCTATCTATCATAGTGTACCAAGCACGGGGTGCTTACTTCAACCCATACAATGCTCTCTTGATTCGGCACACATGCGAAACACAATCAAAGGTTTCAAAACCTTCATGCTACTCTATGTACACCTCTTCCTCAATCGTGCCATTAAGGAAAGTTGTCTTCACATTCATCTGATGTATCTTCCAACCCATATGTGATAGTGCCAATATAGATTTGATTGACGAGTACCTTGCAACACGAGAAAAGGTATCAACATAGTCAAACCTCTCTAGCTATGAAACTCCATGGGCCATAAATATAGCCTTATGCTTCTCCACACTAACATCTGCAACTTTATTTACCTCGTAAAGCCAATGGGAGCTCACCACTGACTTGTCCTCCCATCTCAGGATGACAGCCCAGACATTGTTGCAAACTATGGAGTCACACTCCACCACCATGGCATCAACCCAAACTGGCTATTGCACTGCTTCCTTAAAGGAAGATGGCTTTATCATAACACATTTTCCCATAAGAGCCATGTATTTAGTGTACCTCTCAGGTGACCTCCGTTGCCTGCACTGAGAAGTGGGTGCTCCGACATTCTCTCGAGCATCATCCAAAAATCTGTAAGTCTCTCTGGTCCGCTTTCTTCCCTCTTTGGAAGACTCTACTTGAGTGGATGTCTCCACTCCTGGATCCTTTGCATGTGGCTGCTCCACATCAATCTGAGGCTCATCAACATTAGGAGCTAAAATCTCATCATCCACATGTCACTCAAGCTCCCTCTCAAGGTAAACTCGCATGGCCTTCTCCTCATCGAATCTAACATGCCTGAGAACCACTATCATTGTAATGGTCAAAAAGTACACCTTAAAGTTGTGAGGTTTATCAGTGTACCCCACAAATATCCCCAACTCTATTGTTGACTCAAGCTTCTTTTGTGCATCTTTGGTCACATGGAATTATACCGATGAACCAAAAATCCTAAAGTGACCAACATCTGGCCTCTTACTAGAATAAGCCTCCTCTAGTGTCTTCATCTCAAGTATCTGAGGTGGGCTATGGTTCTGAACATAAACCATTGCGTTGCATGCCTCAACCCACAGGTGTAGTGATAGGTCCCAATCATGCAACACTTCCCTTGCTTCCCCTACTATGCTTCTATTCTTCCTCTCAGCCATCCCATTCTGCTGAGGGTTATGAGGTGCCATCAACTCCCGTTTAATCCCTTCGGTTGCACAAAAGTTCTTAAACTCATTTCAAATATACTCACCACTATTATCACTCCTTATAGATTTAACCTTCTTGCCTAACACTTTCACCACCAATGTTTTAAACTCACAAAACTTTTTGAAAGTTTGATCCTTTTTATGCATGAAAAATATCCATCATTTACGAGAATAGTCATAAAAAAATATAACATAATACCTGTGTTTGTCCATGGATGCTATCGAGAATGGTCCACACACATCTGAATGGACTCTCTCTAGAATAGCCTATGCTTGACTATCTCTGTCATGAAAGGAAGACTTGGTGTATTCTCCCAAAGTACACCCCTTATATGTATCAAATTTCTCAAGTGTACCTTTGGGAAGACCGATAGAGATCTGATTCAATATATTCAAAGCCCCATGATGCAAGTGACCCAATCGTCGGTGCCACAACTAGCCAACATCTCGGCTCTGCACCCTTTCTTCTTTTGTGCTAAAAGAAGCACACTCCTCTACCTCTCACTTATAGAGATTCTTCACCTAAATCCCTACCTTCTTTATCTGACCCATGGCCATGTGTCGAAGGAACCCCTTTTCTTTCGATAATATCACATCATATCCTCTATCCTCAAGCATGGCAATGAATACCAAGTTCTTCTTTAGCCTGGGCACATACATAACATTCTTCAAGGTGAGTGGAGCCCCATGCTACCTCTAAAAAGTAAATGTGCCCAATCGAGTAACACTATAATTCCCATCATGACCCGTCTCGATATGCATCTGGAGATATTTCTCCTCTAGGTCACTGAATAACTCTTTGTCGCCAGCTATGTAGAATGAAGCTCCAATGTCTAAGTATCATACACTTCCCATCATTGATGACACTATGCACGTAATGAAGGAAAAGTCCAATTCAAATTGAGAGGCCAAAGTCACACTCGCCACTCCTCCTGAGGACTTCTTCTTGGACTTCTTGAGTGGACAATTTCTAGAAAAATGGTTGAGCTCATGACAATGAAAGAACTTAAATTGCGTCATGTATTTCTTCTTACCTCCATGATAAGAATCCAATTTGGAATGGGAAGATTTCCCTTTCCCCTTCTTCTCCTTAATCGCTAAGGCACAATTCTCTTCTTCATCAGTCTTTGATGAAGAGCCATCCCTAGTGTTCCTCCTGATCTCCTCGTGCATTAAATCCAACCATAATCATTCCCAATTTGGTAGCTTCTCCCAACCATTGACAAAGTCTTGATAACTATTCCAAATCTTTGGGAGTCCTAGAAGAGCAAGACTCACCATATCTTCCTCGGAAACCGTGATTACAACAATTCCAAGTTCATCACGACATTAAGTAAACTTGGTCAAGTATTTTTAAATAGTCTTTCCTTTCTCCATTTTGATTTTTTGAACTTTGTGCTTTAGTGCCAATTTCCTTTGGTCACTCATGTTCTGATAAAATCTTGACAATTTTTTCCACATAGCATACATATTTTCCTTGCCATGGAGACTCGACATAATGTGATCTCGAAGTCCCTCAAGGATTATTCGCCTTGCCTTCACCACACCTTCCATTCAGCCAAATTCTATGCATCTGATGCTACTGGCTTAGGAATTTCTTGATCAATGAATTCCTTCAAGCCATTGTCCTCTAGCACATCCTCCATTCTATCCCTCTAGGCTATAAAATTCGAGCTGCCTTCAAAGGCATACTCAAGCTGCAAACCATAGAATGCCATATGGCGATCCTGAAGTATGTATTGAAAATTCAAATTTCTCAGCTCTGATACCATGTAGAAAATCCTGTAGATTCACAATCCTCATGCAATTTACTGGAGCATAGGACAAGAATATACTTCTAGTTTCAACCAGCGGAAGCCAACATATTGATGAAAACAATAATCTAAGAGGAAGATAATCAAAGACACAAAACACAAATTTTATCCGAGGAAAGCCACAGCTCAAAACCCCACTATCTGTATTGCATATATCAGAAAGCCAAGATGATAATACAATGTTTGTTTCTCTCAAAAACAATCCTAACACTCAATATAATCAATCTCAAGCTCAAAAATCAAGATTTTGACCAACACTTTGCCAATTCTGCAGCTCTCCAAGCCCCTATTTCCTTGCGCAATTCCTATGAATGATTAGCCCATATTAATGGGAAACCAGTGCATACAAAATTGTGCAATCCACACTAGGTTCAGTTCCCGATTTCATGCATGATCTATACAACTCAGTAAATCATAAAACTGATAGTACATTGCCCTTACACTCTAGTCTCAACTGGGTATTTCTCATAATCGACATGCATGAGTTTCTAATGAGGCAATCTTTAATTAACTCGAGTAGCACTAGTTAATGCATTAGTGCACCAACTCACTATTAACTGACTGTTAGTTCCTCAAAAATTATGGAACTAATTTAACTGAACTTAAATTAGTAAACTGAGTTATCTAATTACAACTCACAATTAACTCATACTAGACCCCTAAAATATAGCGAGAACATATACATGAATTTAAAAAGACTTCCACCTCAAAATTCCTAAGCTAACTAAGTTAATTAAACTTAATTAACAACTTAAAAGTTGCTATGAGAATAGAATTCGATTTTAATTCTCAGTTTAATTCAAGGACAAATTAAACTAGAATTTCTTGTTGCCATTTCTCAACAATTTGTTGGGTAGCAACAACCCAAGAATACACGGAAAGGCTAGGAGAAGGCATGCTAACTGCAATAGGAGTTTACAAAAGCATTGTAAAAAATAGTAACTCACTACCCCATTCTTGGGCCAAATCAAATGCTACAATTGTGGAAAATTTAGGCACAAGAGAGCTGGTTGCAGAAAATAGAAGAAATGGCATGCTCCTCAACATATGCATGCAAATGTAATAGCTCAGGATTTGAAGACAAAAAGGAAGAAAAGAGGAAATCAATTACACTTTGTCTTCAATGCTCAATATCAAAAGAGCAAGCTGAAGAAATAAGAGGTGAAAGAGAAGTTTCCTCTAGTCTTGCATAGTCAAAATAAGACCCGAACATGGGTAAAGAAGAAGCAAGAGGGTAATTCTTCTGTTAAGACTCGTTCATTGAAGGTGTAGAGGAAAAAGGGGGATGGTCTTCTCAAGGGAATTAGATCCTTTATTTCTTTTTAGTGAAGGAAGATGATGGCCTCACAGGAGGTCGAGTAAGTCAAATGAAGGAAGACAAAAAGAATAAATAGAAAGGTGCATCTGATTGATTAAGGTATGGATATGTTTTCTTACTAATTACAATAATAAGTTTGTTTATTTTGAATGAATCAACATTGAAACGGAGGAGTTCAGCTAGCATGAAGAGTACACAAAAATATATTATGTTGTGGGAAGAAGATGGGCTACAATGGAAGTGTGGAATGATATGAAGCTCATAGTCAAGTCAGGTCCATAGGATCAGTTCCCACGTAGAGGCAAGAAAGTGGTTGCCAGATATCAAGGAGCATTGGCTTAGGGGGAGCTGCCTTGATAATAAATAGCAGGCAACAATGGGCAGCCTCAGAAAGAAAGATTGCTGAGCAAATGAAAGGCTTGCATCTTCGGTGAAATACACTTATTTCATTTAAGTTGTAAGTTTGATTATGCATAGCATTCTTGTGTTCATGAAACACAATTGATACAAGATTTTTATGTACCTTAACCCTCAATTGGTATCGCTATGTCAATTGGTTGTGTTGGGCAAATGTTGAGTAACCTTGTATGCAAATGGAAAATTCTTTCTAAAAGAAAGTATTAGAGTTTGACTAGTATATTCTTCTATTTTTATAACTTATTTTGGTGCAATTGGTATTAGTTGAGAATAAATCCCTATTGTATGAGTATGATCTCAAGGGGAGGTGGATATGCTCAAATAATGTGAGCACAGTCTTAGAAGAAGCATCAACAACGAAGAAGTGTGAGCTGAAATGCATCATCATTAATTGGTATTTGCAGCAACAACAATACGATGAGTAGTTTAATGGGTATCAATCTTTTTTATACAAAAGATGCATTAGTGAAGAGAATACTTAGCTGGCAACCATAAGGTGTCCAAAACTGAAGGCATGCAAATCAAAGGTAGTATATGTTTAGGGGGAGCATATCACGTATGCCCAGTTTATGGAGCAGCAACAACGATAGTCCTGGAAGAGATCTCTGCAAAGGAGAATGCAGATCTCAATAGCTAGAAACTAGTCTTCACAACCAAGTGATTGCATGGGAAGAGAAATCCAACTTGTAGCCCTATGCCATTGATATCAAAGGGGGAGAGAATTGTGGAGAATTTGTGATGGCCTGTGTATAAGAAATTAGGACATTGGTGTCTCATGCAATAAGATGTGTCAAAGTAGCATGAGGTTTCGTTATCACATGAAGAGAAGGATGGAGTGTTTCCATCAATGCCAAAGGGGGAGATTGTTGGAAATTTGGCATTGTTTGGATGGATAGTGGCCTAGTGAAGGCATCTGCAAGTGTGTTCGCATTGTTGACAACAATCATACTGGGGAGATGTGTTGGGAAGTTGGTATTTCCTAACTGTTGGCAGGAGTGTTGGCACTAATGTCAACCAGAATAGCTTAGATGCTTATCGCAACAGATGTTGGTAGTAATGGCCCAGGAGGAATATCATGGTAGCTGCAGGCTTCATGTAGAGAAGCATCACACTAGTGGGATTATTGTTGACATAAATTGATGATTATAGTAATGGACCAAATGGAAGTCCATGGTAGCTGTAGGCTTCATGTAAAGGATCACCTTGGTGGTTGTGAATTCCACTGTCCAGAGAGTCAAGGAGCATAAGAGTGTCAGAGAGTTTGGATCTTAGAGGTAGCAGATGGGATCAAAACCTACATTGAACCCTCTCAATTGGAAATTTCTCTGGAAGAGACTTCCAATGACATGTGGAAGTCCATAAATGGATTCTTAGTTCAAAAGTTATGGCATGTCGATGATCAATGACTTGAATTACTAAGAAGGTTGGAACTTCAGAGGTCTAGAATATTAGAGATCGAAATATTAGAGGTCAGCATATCGGCACATCGACGATCGAAGGTTAACATATCGGTGCATTGGCGATCTGAGGTCAATGTATCAGTGCATCGACAATCAGAGGCCAACGTATCGATTCATCAGGAGATCAGAAGATCGAAGATCAACGTATGTATGCATCAGGAGATTGGAACCCCGAAGATAGATGTATCGGTGCATTGGAATGTCAGAGGTTAGCATATTAGTGATATTATAATATCCGAGGTGTGACACATCAGAGCAGGCTATATCGAAGGTTTGAGAATATCAAAATCCCAGAGATCGATGTATAGGAACATCGGGATATTGGAGATCACAAAATTAGAACTTTGTCAAATGAGGAACCTTTCAAATATTGCGATATCGATAAGTGCTGATAAGCCTTTAAAAGTGTCGAGGAGTGCCACAATAACATTAACAAATGATTTCGATGCAAAACCAAGGTTGATCGGTCCTCTTGTCTCTCCTCTAACAGGATGCATGGACACATGTGATTGCCTCCAATAAGAACACATGGCATCATTTGGTTGGCTCTGATAAGGACACATGGTAGCATTTTATTGGCTCTGATAAGGTAAAGTGGCAGCTGATGTCAGTATGATGTGGCAGTACATCAGGACACATAACAGGCATATTCAACTTTATTGGGTAGGCTAATGGGCTAGAACCAGGTGACACATGTCACCGCTAAGGAGTCACCACATCGAGTGATGACGTCATATTGAAAGTCGACAATCAGAGGTTGAAGACACTAAAACTTTAGAACTGTAGGAGTTTGGAAAAGTTCTGATATAGAAGGGATTCCGATAATGGGTTGGAGCATGGTCGTGAGAGGTCAAAGAACAAAGGGTGTCAAATTGTTAACAAAGGGAGAATGGCCACCAATAGGAATTGAAGGCTTAGCACATTAATGCTAAGCAGCAGTTCATAAGCAGTGGTCCTATGGTGAGAAGCATGGTAAGGGCTAAGCAGGAGGAGCTAGGAAATCGAAGGATTAAGATATGAGAACTTCATAATAGTTGGATTTTGAAAATGTTCCGATGGAGGGAGATTTCTATATTGGGTAGGCTCTTGGTCATGTAAAATCCATAGAGCCAAGCATATAGAGCGTAGCAAAGAAAGATTGGCCTTAGGAAGGAACATTGCACTATTGTGAAGTTGCAATATGGAATTTCATCGGTGGCACATTACAAAGAGTTGAATGTGAAAACAAAGGTGTTGGTCTCAGGAGTAATGGTGGCTGTCACAGATCACTGGGTCAAGGCAGTAAGGACCATGATATTTGGGAAGGAGTGTTGGGTATGCCTTGAGGTCATCTGAGAATTAATTTCTCAGTATGGAGCTCCATGCAGTCAGGCGATGAAGGACTTCAAGGTCAATCACTATTTATACACTGTGATAAGAAACATATAGGAGAAGCTATAGTAGCAAGGAAGGTCATCCTTGAGTACAGGGGGGAAGCTAGAGGATAGGTAGCAAATTATACCTTACGCAGAGAGCCTCAGTAACAAGAGATTTGCACACATAGAGGATCGTGCTTGGTTGGTGTGTGTAGGTGGATTAAGAAATCATTCTGAATATGGAGAAACTGTCAAGTTCCAACTCTCATGGTTAATGAAATGGTAGAGACCAAGTCAAATGCAATAGAAAAATGGTAAAGCCATGCCAAGGTACATTCGAACAGTGTGAATATAGGACATAGTGGTAGCATCAATTGGGGGGAAGTAGAGGAACAAAACCCATAAGCTCAGATGAGAAAAGTGTGGGGGAAGCAACATAGTTGCCAAGAGCTAAGCATAAAAGCTATGAGTGTGTGCACTACTGTGTAAGGCTGAGTGACAACCAATTCTACAAAGAAAGGCTAAGAGTTCCTATGCAAAGGTAAGAGACCCCGAGAGCTACTCTAAGGCTGAAAGTTGCATGTGTGTTATGTGAAAGGCATAAGTTTCCTGTGTGTTGTGTGTAAGGTGGAAGTTTCCTATGCTCTTTGTAAGTAAAGCAAAAGTTTCTTGTGCGCTATTATGAGTAAGGTTGCAGTTTCTTGTGTTGTGTGAGCAAGGTCGTAGTTACTTGAACTGTGTGAGCAAGGCCATAGTTTCCTGTGCTATATGAGAAAGGTTGAAGGCGCCTATGCATAGAAAGAAGCCCGAGAGTTGTGTGTGTGTGTGTTGTGGAGAGAAAAAGGCCAAGAGCTAAGTGATTGTTGATGAAGAGCAAAGAAAAGAGTTGTGTGGAATCTGATAAGTGATTGTTTTTCTGCATATCATTGGGTTTCTATAGAGTGAGCAGTGTGAGCAGAGAGAAGAAATACGTTATCAGGAAAAGTGGTTGTAAAAATACATAGAACATTCAGTTCCTATTTGAGTGTGGGTTGGTGCTTGCATACAGGAAGTTAGTGCTTCCATCTCTAGTGGGTGCTTGAGAAAGCTTGGGGTTTGGTGCCTCCTGCAATTTGGTTTGTAAAAATCCAAAGAGCTCCAAGTTGGTGCTTGCCAAAAATATATGAGGTCGATGCCTCACATGGTTCTTCTAATAAGATGGACATGTGTCTACAAAAAGAGGGAGTTCGTGCTTCCTACTAGTTGGTGCTAGCAAACAATCAAAGGGAGTTGGTGCTTGCTATGAGTGGGTGATCACAAAATAGATTGATGTAATAGAGTAGGTGCTCTTATTTACATCGATAACAACAACAAGATTTGGTGGTTTTTTTCCCGAAATGGTTTCCACGTAAAACCTTGTGTCTCATGTGTATGATGCTCATGTTGTGTGCTTGCATGTTGATTTTATATTGCTACTCATTATATGGATAGTTGCCAAGTATGAATCAGAAAAGTAAATTGGCATAAAAAGTCAAAATTAGCCTTAATTTTGATTCCCACCCCTCTCAGCATTATCATTGTTTCCAACAATGGTTTGAGCCCATCATTGGTGTGTCGTAGATCACTTCTTTATCTATTTATCTTATTTCAAGCTTAAATTCTCATGGTATTACATATTTGGAGCAAGTTTATCATTTGGATCCTTTATCTCTGATAGATTCTTCCTAGATATCTTCTCTTCATATTGGTCTCTAGGGGGATTTTATTTTTGAATGAGATTCCTTTATCCTACTTTTTCCCAATAGGGGTATTATGTTAGGATTTGGAGTGGATTCTTTGGTTTGGTTGGGGGATTCTCTAACTAGCTAAATTTCTGCAAAAGTTGCTTACAATTCTCTTTGTAGTAATTCTTTTTCAGATGTCAAGTTATGGTGGTATAATAAGATTTGGGCTTGGCCTATTCCTCCTAAATTGAATTTTTTAATATGGTTTTCATTGAAGAAAAAGTGGCTTACTGTTAACAATCTCCAAAAAAGAGGATTTCAAGGGCCAAATAGATGTGTTGTGTGTGTTGTGGATGGGGAATTTGATCCACATCGCTTCTTTGAATGCTCCTTTTCTTGTGAAGTATGGACATTGTCACTTATGTCCTTAGAACTTATTGGTTCCTTTTTTTACAACAATTGGGAAGGTTGTTTATATTGGTGGGATTCCCATATGGGAGTCAATCATGGATTATCGATTTTTATTGCGTGGGGTATATGGAAATCTTGCAATCGTTTGATTTTCAAAGATAGAGTGCTAGATCTACATTATATCATACTCCAAATCCTTGGTTTCTTTAGGAATATGTAAATCCCCTAAGGGTTCGTCAACTCAAGGGTTTAATTGGGCCTCCTATTTTGGTGGTTAAAAATCTCGACTTTTTTTATGGGGCCTCTACAAATAGTATTTGGGGGGGTTGGTATATAAATCTCTTTTAATGGTAATGGGTTCATAAAGGCTTGGATAAACATGGGAAAATCATCAAACACGACTGTAAAATTTATTGCAACATGGGCATTATTATTTATTTTCTCTTCATACATGTTAAGGTCCTTCAAGTTTTTGATGATTCTATGTGTGTGATCAGTTGGCTCTCAGGGAACTCTTCTCTACAAACACTTTCTATTCACAATTGGAAGTAGATGATACTACTACTAGAATACAACTTTCATCCTTTTCTTTTTCATCACATTTATCATGAATGGAATCTTGAAGTGGAATATCTCTCAAAGAGGGCCCTGACAGTGCAGGAAGGATATAATTTTTTTGAGGAATTTAAGCACTTATCAAGGATTATATATACTAGAATTGGGATTCTAACAAGTCATTAGTGGGAGGTCTTCCTTCAGGAGTAGGAAATTTTTGTTGATATTGGTATCTACCACATTTTTTCTTTTCCAAGTTGATTTCAGGCTTGTCTTTTCGTAACAAATGGGTCATCCTTTCCCCTGGCATGATGTTCTAAATTTTGTATAGTTTATGCTTGTTTAGGTAACTGTATTTATTTTTGTTAGCCAATACTTATAAGTTAAACTTTCTCTTTTGGGTTTGTTTCCCAACATGCATAGATGTATCTCCTATATATGATCAATTTTGTAAAATGCTCTAAGGCAATGATACAACATTATGGACAAGCTATAATAATATATGGTGATGGTAGATGTATTCGAGTTGTAAATATTTTATTTAATAAAATCAATTATTTTTCTTCTCTAAAAAAATGAAAATATATCCCTTTACTAAATAAATTAAGCTAATGCCTAAAGATATATATAAATTATATTGAAATTTTAAAATATTTAAAAATTCTCTAATTATATTCCCTGAAAAATCATCTTATTATATATTACAATAAAATTAAAACCAAAAATCTCACACACATGTAAAATAACTTAGATGCAAATATAATATAAATTCTAAATATTTAGAAATATCTATCTTGAAAATTCATCTTAATATATTTTAATATTAATAAACTAAATCTCATGTAGAATATGAATATCCATATATGTAAAAAATTAATTTTAAAATAAATAAAAATATGTTTTCTCCCATTCTTAGATGTATATATGATATTTATTCCTAAATGATTAAAATACAACTTCTACGCAAGTAATATAATAGTGAACATGGGTCAACCTGATGAACTCATAATCTAGTATATAATAGCCATACATTCAACCTGATGTGAATGTCATCCATTTCAAGATCCTTTTCCCATGTTGCGAACATCATTAACATTGGTCACATAACTCAAATCTAACTTTCGAAAGATCACAATCCATATAAAATCATATGTTAACTGATATATGATTTAATCATAGGTCATATGTCAATTGATATATCATTTCGCATCATATTATTATGTGTTTGATGTTTCTTGAATATATATATATATATATATATAATATGAGGGTGGTTGTTGTAAATTTGGGATAAATTTATAATAATATGAATTTTTATATAATATAATGATTTATCTTTTATTTATGATTGATATAATATAAGATTATTTATATGTAGAAAATTTAGTTTGCTTTTGGGGACACTTTATCTATCATGAGGGATTAGAAAGTTTGATGGTAGTCGAACAAGTGCTTAAGGGTTTTTAGGTAGACAATTGTAACACTTACTTTGTGTCCTTGTCTACTTAAAGATTCATTAACACTTGTTCTATCATCGTCAAGTTCGTCAAGTTTTCTAATCCCTTATGATAAGTCGAGTGTCCACCTAAAATGTTGGACAAGTTAATTTTTTTACACAATTTTCTTTCCTAATTTTGTACAATATGAGAAATTGTAAAAGCCTACATTCAACTATTACATATATTATCAAATTCTATTATGTTAATGAAATATTATATTGATGGTAATTACAATTATTTATATAATATTGATTGATATTGTTATCATAAATGTTGATTTTGTATAATAAATTAATTAATATCACTAATATATATAAATATATTTTTGTTGATTTAAAATTCTATTGTTTCAAAATGACTTCATACAAAATCAAATATCACAGTTTAAAGTGAATCCTATCATAGTCATCCACAAAGGGAAACTAGAATCCTAGACAATCGACAATTTAGTCTAGGTTTATCCAAATGTAAAACAACTATTATTGCTAAATATGTAACTACGGAAGTAAACTGTACTACTGAAAGTAAAATACATGAGCCTAGAGGTTGACTCAGACATCAAGAATCTAATGAAGTGACTAGGGCTAGATCTTAGGCGTTGGTACCTGTAGAGGTTGGAGGTTTTAGGCCACATTTGAGAGAACCTTCTATGTGTGCTAACTAAGCATCTAGAATGTTGAGACAATATTGGTGTAATTGAACTTGCTAAATTTGATTCAGAATAGAGATGTGTCATTGCAATCTTCATGCTTTTATTTTAGGACCCTTCCCAAGAGTGTGTTCATTTCCTAGTGGAAGGTAATTGAGTTAAGATATTGACTCTGCCTTCTCTTGGTATGCCTAAGTTCAGGAACCCAATTGGCTACCTCATCTTGGATTTCTAAATCAGAGTAAGTGTGGTGGTCATTAGTGGTCAAGGCTTCTAGTTGGGGGATTTCCTCTTCGATTTCTGGAGGAGTGAAGGAGTGAACAATGACCACAGTGATTTGAGTCTATGATTGCTCTTATGGTCAGCCTTGAGGGCACAACAATTCATATTGAGGACTACCCCAAAATACAAAGAAACCAAGAAGACAATAAAACAAAACACACACACACACACACACATATTTTAGGGAATATATTGTTATTTTCTTTTTATATGCATTCTCGAAATTATAATTATATATATACATGAGAGAGAGTTTATATATTTATTATATTTTTTAAATTTATTTATTTTATTATGCGATTTATTTATTTTTTTTAATTTGATTTATTTGATTAATTTTTATTTTATTTTTATATATTTGATATAGGAATTTTCTCTCTTATAAATAATTTGTTGAAGTTATTTTCCGTAGCATTTTATAAATTTTATTATATTTTAAAATGCTATAAAGAAGATTTTTTTTTTTTAATAAATTTATGGTTGAATTTTTAATTTTTTATTATAATAAATTTTGATTAAATTAGCATAGATTCGCGTTAATCCAAAATCTATTAAGCATCAAGATGGATGAAATCTCTTAAGGTGTAAATCTCTTTTAGAGTGTAAAGCTTAAAGAATAATTTGCACCTTAAGAAATTTGATCACTCTTGGTGCTTGATATATCTTGGGTTAACATAGATCTAAGATGGTTATATATAGCATAGCATAGCACGAAACACACGGATCGACCTTAGAAAAGTCTCAAACTCAATGCTTCCTAAGAGTCCCGCCACTTTAGGTTTACATATGCATCAAAGTGCACATGTGCATGCTTGTCAAGCTCAACCTCAGATAGAATGACAAAGAGCTTGTAGAAAGAGAGAACTCTCATGACTCAAATGCCTAGATGGTAATACATTTTCTTTATTTATAGGACTTCAAGAGAGCATCAAGTCTCTTCTTGAAATGTGGCCACGTATCTTGCTAAGTATGAAAGAAATTGTATATTTTTCTTTATCTTAAGTAGCACACTAATAAAATATTTAATTATACCTTTTCTTTTATTTTTTAAATTTTCATTTTCTTTATATATTGAGCTAAGAAAAATTCTACATCCCAATGTAACAGTAATGTTATAAAACATTATGTAACTCATTAAAAATATTTAAAATGAAATAATAATTAATACTTGATTTAAATAATTTGGAGCTTGAGAGATGGATAGGTCACTTCTCTTCATATGACCCTATGAAACATATAAATAACCAATCTTATTCTTCAATCCATCTTACACCCATGGGCATTAATGGCTGAGAATTTTGTTTTCTCCGAGGAGAAGCCATAAACACTTCATCATCTTCTTTGTTTGTTGGATGGTTTCTCCTTGCTACCACTAAGAAGATGGGAGGAACGACAAAAATGCATGGTTCAGATTACGAACTTTGGACATTCACGATAGTTAGAAAAACATGTGTTCATCCTTTTTTACTGGAATGTGAGTGTTGCAGAACATGCAATTTCTCTTTCTCTTTCTAAATTTTGATTTCTTGTAATTAATATGATTAGTGTGTATTTAATTTTAATTGATATGATTTTCTTATTTATTTAATGGAATATTATGCTCTTATAGTTCAATCATTTTTCACGTGAGGTGTCGAGTTTTATTATTAAATAATTTAAATTGAATAATAAAGAGGGAAACATTTAGCAGTAGGACTCTACTGCTGCACATCTAAATTTTTTGTATAGGAATTTTTTTTGAGAAGAAAAAGTGAAATATATTCATATAAGAAGATTTACATAGTGCAAATGCAAGGAGCATATGCAGAAACATTCATATACGGAGATTACAAAAGCAAATGCATGAAGCATATGCATAAAACGTGGACCGAGCCACAGACAAATCTGCTAAAACAGATCCCAAAAAAAGCCCCGAAAGGCCAATATTGCCCACCAAACAAGGCAAACCAACTATAAGGTGCAGAAGAGGCACCAATAAACGTGGACCAAACCACAAACAAATCTGCTAATAACAGATCCCAAATAAAGCCCCGAAAGGCCAATATTGCCCCCTAGACAAGGCAAGCCAACTATAAGGTGCAGAAGAGGCACCAAGAAACCACGCAGGCAAGCATCTGAAGAAAGAGCAGCAAGATCTATCCACCCAAAAAGGAGGGAGAGGCACAAAAAGAGGAAGAGAGCAGCAAAAGAAGCCACTCCTTCCCTGCCCCCTCAAACTCTCCACCCGATTCAGATGAGAAACAGAGGAAGAACGCTACCACAATCAACCACATCAGCCTGCAGAAAAGACCAACAGGAACATCCATAGAAGCGGCACGAAACAGGGCAAAGGTACCACTATTCCCTCAACGCTTCAAAGGATATGCCGTGGTCAGAGACAGACCGAACTGCCGCCGAGAAGGAAAGATCCCTTGGAGCAAAAGCGTCACCGAGGGCAGAGGCGGCAAGGGGAGCCACCTTGCCCCTGTTTAGAAAAAACTAAAGACCAGAAGACTTCGGCCCACCTGAACGCCCCTACGGCCTGCCCGCCCTCCTGTTCACGCACCTGCACGCCCTTTGGCTTTTCCCCCGCTTGCCGCTTCTGCACGCCCTACCACAACTTCTCGCCCTTCCGCTCTCCCCTGCTCGCCCTCCTATTCACGCTCCTGCTTGCCCCTTCTACTTTTGCCCTCCTGCTCACTCTGCTTGCCCTCCTGCACATGCTCCACCCCCCTGCTTGCCTCCTCCGCTCGCCCCCTCACGCTCCTCCCCCGAGTCCTCCTGCTCACCCCTGCTCTCCCTTCTGCGCACGCTCCTCCCCCCTGCTTGCCTCTTCTGCTCGTCCCCTCACGCTCCTCCCCCGGGCCCTCCTGCTTACCCCTGCTCTCCCTTCTGCGCACGCTCCTCCCCCGGGTCCTCCTGCTCACCCCTGCTCTCCCTTCTGCGCACGCTCCTCCCCCCTGCTTGCCTCTTCTTCTCGTCCCCTCACGCACCTCCCCCAAGTCCTCTTGCTCGCCCTTCCGCCCCTTTCGCTTCTGCCCTCCTGCTCACTCTGCTTGCCCTCTGCTCGCCCCTTCCGCTTCTTCCTTCCTGCTCACTCTGTTCGTCCCCTCACGCACCTCCCCTGGGTCCTCCTGCTCACCCTTCCGCCCCTGCTCGCCCCTTCCGCTTTTGCTCTCCTGCTCACTCTGCTTGCCCTTCTGCTCGTCCCCTCACACACCTCCCCCGGGTCCTCCTGCTCACGGTTGTCAAAGATTGAGATTTCTCCCCGGCCAAATTAGAGGAGATAAGCCCAAACCCACGAAGAGATGTTTGGTAGAGCTAGAATTTCTTAGCCTATCAAATGATCAGTGCCTGGAAAAACAGTCCTTTTGTATGGGAATATTATTCCTAAGTGCAAGGGAAAAGTGTTTCTATCGGTGTGCTACAATAGTGCATGCTCTCACTGATTAATTTTGTTTTTTAATCAACAACTTCAAAATCAGTGCCAAATTGTTAATCTTTTATAAATTGGGAAGCCTCCTTAGGAAATCTAACCTCCATGCCAGTTGGCGGCCTTGTCTTAAATAATTACAATGGCAGATAAAATATATGTCATGTAATATAAAAAATTACCAACAAAATTGAGGTTATAAGGGCTAAGTTTCGGCCACGTCCTCGAGACAATAATAAACATTCACCATGATCATGGGATGGTCTATTACGCAATTTTACTAAAACTATATATATATTTTTAACATTTAAAACTATTTTAATTTTATTATAAAAGGAATTACAAACATTTTATCATTTTAATTATTAATTAAATTTTTAATAAAAAATATTAAATTTTTAAATTATTATAAAAAGAATTTGTTATCTATATAAAAGTTATTATTGGTTTAATTTCATGTTTAACCAACCATATTTTTACCTTTTTTTATCGAGTTATTTTATTATTTAGGTTAATATATTCATTATCACAATAAATTAATAATAAATAATAATAATAAAGAAGAAAATTTGGGGAGATCCAAATGAAGGGATCACATTCTACTAGCTGAATTTGTAAGAGCATGACCCCAAGGGCATCGAGGAGAATTGACCTCATGAACTCCTAGAAGCGAAGTGCTTCAGCAATGTAATCTTGACTAATTGAGCTAACCCTTGGGGCTATAATAATAACATTAATAGTATTAATAATATTGTCTCTGTAGATGTTAAATTTTGATGATGTGTGATGATTTCTGTGTCATAGCAATAAAAATATGGTTGATGTGCAAGTTGAGGAGTATGAAGAATAGCTAATGAACATAAATGAACAACCAATCTAGAAAGTCAAGAGAAAAAAGCAAAAGAAATGAAAAGTAATGTGTATCAACAATAAAGGGAGACACATAGAGCACATCTACAAGTGACAACAAAACAACAACAATAACATATAAAATAACAAATTGAATGACAAAGAGTACGTCAAAGAAAAATTCAAAAAGCATATTGATAAATAAAATCACAACATAACAAGAAGAAGAAGAGATGAAAGAACATATTGAATCACAAAGAGCACAGTAAAGAGAATATCAAAGAGCATACCAAAACAGAATAGTGCAACAAATGACAGCAGAACAACAACAACAAGAGACAATGGAAAAATTTGAATGAAAAATACCATATCGACATAAGACGACATAAAAAATGACAATGAAACAAGAAGAAGAAATGAAAGAATAGATTGAATGATAAAGAGCACATCAAAGTGAATATCAAAGAGCATATCGATAGAGGATGTCACAAAAAATGACAATGGAACAAGAGGAAGAAGAAATTAAAAAATGGATTAAACGATAAAGAGCACCAATTGATCCAACCGAATCTTATGAAGAAGAAGAAGTTCAAAATCCACCTACATATTCTAGGGAGAATTAGAGAGAGATTATTTATGCATTATATAAGAATAAATATATAACTATAATGAGTATGAGATGTTGTGACATAGAGATCATGATCATAAGCATAATTGGAACAAAAAAATTGTTAATAAAGCTACTTACAATTACGATATTTGTTTCATATTGGGAAAGCAAAACTTGAATTACATTTACATTAACTAGCATGGAAAGTCTTATTCCTTCAAAAGTATTGGGGTTAAGCAAATAAACGCATTTGATATTATCCTTGACCATTATAGATCGGGAGCTCATCCACTGGGCATGATAATACTAAGAACTACAGGTACATGAAAGTCTTATTTGATTGGAACTATTAAAATTGCACTTTAAATTGAGTCATTTCTTGAAAATATCCCATGATTACTTATTTTCTAGCTTCTACAAGGCTTGCAAATTTTAACATATCCACAACAACAATTCATTTTTCAATTCAGTTGCCATTCAAAGACATAACTCGTCTACAAGGGCCACATTTAATTATATTACACGAAGATATGAGGCATGTGAAATATATCCTGATAGATGAAATGTGCTTCATTGGTACAAATCTATTTAGAAAAAAATTGACTAAAGCCTTCGACGTGCTTTCTGAGAAAATGGTAACATTCTTTTTGGTGGGACGTTAATTATATTGGTTAGTGATTTGGAACAATTACCACTTGTTATCGATACAGCTATACATGCATGTGATGATGTTGTAAGATAATTACGAAAGTCATTCACAATGGTTGTGACCCTCGATACTGTGTTTCAACAAGATGGACAAAAAAATGAGAAAATACAATTTCTTCATTTGTTGATGAATGTGAGAATGTAATACAAATTGTGGAAGCCTAGATATTACTTATGACTCATACAAATATATGCTTAGAACCTTCCACAATAAAGTCTTTTGATAAGGAAATACATTTTTTGTGATAAATAATGATGTGCACAATCATAATAAGCTTTGTTTAAGAAATCTAAACTATCCCATTATAGTGAGTGTTGTTGTAACATGAAAAGGCAACTACATGGAAATATATGAGGATGAAATGGAACGTGACTTACTTATTACAATTGGAGCTCAAATGATGCATACATCAAACATATGGACTAATTTATGACTTGTAAATGGTGCTCTTGAAATTGTAGAAAAAGTATTGTATAACCCTATATTTTCACCCCTAGAACCACCCACATATGTTTTAGTAAAATTTGATAATTAAATGAGAGTACTATGAGACGAATCATCGTTTCAAATACTTCCTATTACATTTATTGAAATAGATGAAGGAAAAGAACTTCCTTTAAAACTTGCTTGGGGCTTAACAATCCATAAGACATAAGGATCGACATTGGAGAAAACTACGATTAATATTGGGAAGAAAAAGAGATTGGGTATGACGTTTACCACGATATTTCGAGTTAAAGATATGAATGGTCCATGATTTCAACCTCACTTTTCATATGAACAATATGAAAGGATGGTAAAAGTAGTAGGTCTGACTATGAGAAAATAAGAAGAGCGATTGAGATTGATGACAATGTAAACTATTTGTAAGTGACTATATTCATATTATTTGCATTTATCATCATTCAACATTGTAAATATGTGTTCCTAATTTGTATTAATGGCTACATTAAAATCAACATTTTAGATATGTATTCATAATTTGTATTAAATAGCCGCGTTAAAATTATCAAATAATATTAGACATATTTAACATATTTAAAATAATCATATTAAACATATGTTCAAGAAATTCTCTATGCCGACAAATGACTGAAACCAACCTAGATTCATCTTAGCTTCAGATCTATCAAGTGTTGAGAGGGATAAAATCTCTTGAGGTGCAAACATTTCCTCAAGTTTTACACTCAAAAAAAAAAGAAGTTTGCACCTCAAGAGATTTGATCCCTCTTGGCACTTAATAGATCCAGAGTTAAGATGGATTTATGCTAGTATATTATATACATATCACCCTCTCTATAAATAAATAACTATTTAAATCGAATTGAATTTTATAAAATGTTACATATCAACTCCATGTGAAGCAAAAGGAATTACAATGAATTTAAAAGAACATATCAATGGAATAAATGATAGATCTCTTTCATCTTGAGCAACAAACAAATAAAATGTTTAAACCATCGTACTTTTATTTTTTTATTTTAATTTAGTTTATATATCTCTCTCCACATGCACATCTTCTCGTCTCAAGCAACACATGAATAAAATGCATTAGCCATAAGTACATACTCGTTTTATGTATACATTGAATGTTTTATTATTAATATCTTCTTCTTCTTTTTTTAAGTTAACGTAAAGTTTATATTAAATAGGGAAGGAATTACCAAATCTCTCATACACCAAATTAGAAAACACCTAATAATAGAATAAGTCTTTCTCTTTGTGTATATAGATATAGTTGGTATATAAATATTCTACTTCATATTGAAATATTTTATTATATATTTAAATATTTGTTTTTTAGTTATTTTTTTTGAATGGCACATACTAACTCTATGTTATTTATGATTAACAATAAAATATATGTTTTTTAAAATAAATATAATTTTTTTAAATACCATATCTCAACTAAACATAAAATTAATTAAAATACTATAAATATCAATATTATTTTAATTTTATGTATCAACTCCATATTGAATAATGAAAGAATTACACAATTCTTTCATATTAAAAAGTAGAAAGCAAGTATAAATTAAAATCAGATTTTTTTTTTAATTTCATTACTTTAACTATAAATAATGAAGATTGAACTATTTTATTTTATGGCCAACTATGAACAATATATCTTTCTTCTTTCAACATCTCTAAACATAAAAATAATTAATATATATTAAAAAATTGAAATAAAATCATAAAATATACTTACAAAATTTATTTTGAATATATACTCATAAAAATATTTATGAAATTTATTAATTTTAACTACTATCGTCTAATAAATCCCTAAGGGATAGTTCAATTAAAATCTTCAATCCACAGCAACCTCACACAACAGCCCTAAACGCAGCAGCACACAGCTGCCCTCAGTGGCCTCCTGCTACTAAGGATCGATCAACATGGAATCACCAGACGACGAAGAGCCTCCCTCAGATAACCAACGAGAAAATGAAAGAACAACAAAAGCTTTCACCTCTCTCATTTCTGCAATAGGTCCGACAAAGATCCAACCATCAGCCACCAAGTTTATTAAAAGATTGGAAGACATTTGGGAAATATCACTCCCTCCAACTCTTCCTTGTAAAGCAGCACTCTCCCTAGCGGAATGTGGATTAATTGGGTAGTTTATAGGGTTATGGCATTGCCCAAAACGGTACAAAAATGGGTAGAAAGGAACTGGTCTGCAACAATAAATGGAAAAATCTCAATCAGGTTTTGTGGAAGAGGATACTACACCTTCCAATTTCAAACCAAGGAGGATCGAGATCTAATATTTAGGAATGGCCCGTACTTTATGGATACAAGGGGTTTGTATCTAAATAGATGGATGCCAGATTTCAACCCAGAAATGGATATACCCAATGCCGTTCTCGTTTGGGTTAGATTGCTGCATCTTCCCCTCCACTGTTGGGGAGACAATTCAGTTAAAGCCATAGGAAATGTAGTTGGGAAATATATAGATAGGTGTGAGCCAAAGGAAAACATGCATGCATGTGCCAGAATCTGTGTAGAGGTGGATCTAGGAAAAGGGCTTCTAGAAGCCATCAAAATAAAAGTGGATCAGTAGATGCATATACAATAGTTGGACTATGAACAAATCCCCTTGAAATGCAAGGTATGTAGTGAATATGGTCATTTTGCTAATTGATGTACAAAAAAAAAGATAATGAAAACGAAAAGATTGAAGACTCAGAAAACAAATGGGAACAGGTCAAAAGAAAAAAGGCAGTCCATAAACAACCAAATCCTTCTTCTACACAACCCTCCATATCCTCTGAGCTCCATCCTCTGCCACCAAAAGCTAACAACAATTCTCTTGCTAGCCTCAATCCTTTTGAGCCATTGGATCCCTCTATCCCCCCATCCCCCGGACCCAGATCCAAATCTAAACCCAGATTCCCTCATCACATTCTCTCCCTCGCCCCCAATCACCTCTAGCCCCAACCACCCAAGTCTCACCCCCCCCCCGCCAGTAGAAAAAATCCTAACTAGAAAGTAATTAAAGGAAGCTCTCCCAAATGTAGAAAATAAAAAAAATAAAAAGTAGGAAGAAAGATAAACAAAGAGCTGAGGGATGAAGCAGCAGCAAAGGAAATGACATTAGGAACGCAACAACCTATGGAAACCTTCTTATGAAGGAACACATGAAACAATGGAAAAAGCCAGCAAAGAGGGAGAGGAGCCATGCACCACCCAACAAGTAAATAATGATAGTGGTCTCCTAGAATTGCCGAGGATTGGGATCATTTGTCAAAGAAAATGCCACAAGAGACATTCTGAAAAAAGAAAACCCAGACATCCTTATGATTTAGGAGACAAAAAAAAATAGACAAGAAACTAAAAATATAAAAAAAATAATAAAAAATTATGAAGGTGAAGCAATAGAGGCAATAGGAGCGCCAGGAGGTATCTGCACAATATGGAAGAAAGGAATATAGGAATTAATACACTACAAAAAAATAACAACATTGGATACAAACAAATCTAATGCAAATCAATACAAAAAAGAAGTATAGTGTCATCAATATATATGCCCCAAACCACTACAAGGAAAAAGAGCAATGCTGGGCCACCATAAAAGAAGCACTAAAAGAAATGAAAATAGGAAAAACAATTCTAGGAGGAGACTTAAATTTGGTAAGAAGTATAGAAGAAAAGTTTGGAGGCATATATCACACAGACCCATCCAAGAATGCGCTAGAAGAAATAATGGAACAACACAATCTTTTAGACATCCCCCCAAGCAACGGGAAATACACCTGGAGCAATAAAAGAGTGGGCAAAAGAAACATAAAAGAAAGGTTGGACAGAATCTTGATACAAGAAAATATAGCAGCAGCGTACAGTGCCATTAAAAAAAATCATTCACACCATGACATTCGACCATAAACAGGTGGCAATAGTCATGGGCAAAATGGAAAATCAAGGATCGCTCCCATTTAGATATAGCTCAATTCGGGACAGCAATATAGAAATCAATGAATTAATTAACGAAGCATGGGAGCAAAGAGTATCAAGATCAGCACAATATATTTGGGAGACAAAATTAAAAAATGCAAGAATCAAGTTAAAGGAATGGGCAAGAGCAAATGAAATTAAAAAAAAGAATTATAGCAGAGAATGGATAGCATGCAAATTGAAAAAGAATGCAGAGAAGAAGGCAAGCAAGATCATCTAAGAGAAAAGGCAATCTTTTGGGAAATATACAGGGAAAAGAGGAAAGAAGAAGAAGAGGTTAGACTGAAATCCAGAAGCCTGTGGCTCAAGGTAGGGGACAAAAATACATCTTTTTAACATAACTCAATGAATATTAGAAGAGCAAGAAATAAAATAGAAAAAATCCAAGTGGAAAATCAAGAGGTCAAGGTGCAGAGGAATTAAAAAAAGCAGCCCACAAGCACTTTAAAAATTTACTATCAACAAAGGAAGAAATGGCTGAATATGAAGATTTCCTTCAGCACACAAAAAAATAAATAAAACGAGATCAAAATGCAGAAATGTGTAAAGAAATTACAGAAGAAGAGGTAGTGGCGGCTATATGGAGCCTGCCTCCGGATAAAGCCCGAAGGCTCGACGGATTTACAATATCATTCTTTAAATCTCATTGGTATACAATCAGAAAGGATTTCTTAAGAATGGTGAAGAATGTTTTCAAAAAAAAAAATAGGAAGCAACACAAAATCCTCCTACCTCACCCTAGTCCTAAACGAGTCAAATCCCTCCACCTTCAACAGGTATCACCCTATATCTCTGTGCAAATCCTCTTATAAGATAATAACAAAAATAATTGCAAATAGAATCAAGGAAGTGCTACCAATAATCATATCTGAAAATCAAGGAGGATTTGTGCCCAATAGGCAAATCATAGATAATTTAATTATTGTACAGGAAGTTGTACACTAGTATGTTAGGGAAAGAAAAAGGCATAATAATTAAATTAGATATGGCAAATGCATTTGACAGGATCATCCATCGATATCTCATGGCTATTCTTTAGAAACTGGGTTTCTCAAGAGAAATAATAGAAGTCATCCATGCATGCATCTCCACCCTTTGGATTGTCCCCCTCATAAATGGAAGGCCAAGTGATTTTTTTTAAAGCACAAGACGACTCAGGCAAGGATGCCTCTCTCTCCCTTCCTATATATTATAATGGCTGAAACTCTAAGCAGATATTTGGAAAAAAAAAAAGAAAAGAAAGAAACATTACAGGGCTCAGAATAGAAAAATGAGTAAAAACAATCAACCACTCACTTTTTGTGGATGACACCCTGCTGTTGAGAGGGACATCAACAATAATAGCAAGAAGGTTAAAAAAAATTAGATGATTTTTTACAGGTTTCAGGTGGGCTTCTGAATAACAAAAAATGCATAACATATGGATGGAACACCCCCCCCCCCAGAATCATGCAAAGGATTTCATAAATATTAGAAATCCCAGTACAGGAAAAATGGACCCATTTCTTTTACATAGGACTTCCAATCTCAAAAGAGAACATGAAGGCAAAAATATGGACTACGCAGATTGAAAAATGAAAACAAAAATTCAGAGTTGGGGTATGATGTGGTTAAATTTTGCCGGAAGGGTTATTTTAATCAAAGCACTCCTTGCAACACTACCTATCTACCAATATGGAATAATCATGGCCCCAACAAGTGCACACAAACAAATGGAGTTAATTTTAAGAAGCTTTCTATGGCAGGGGGGAAACAAGAAAATAAAAAATTCAGCCTGGTGAGGTGGGAGCAAGTAGTGTTACCTTACAAACAAGGAGGGCTTTCTATATGGATACCTGGACTCATGAACACAGCCCAAGGAATGAAGATAGTATGGAGATTGATCACGAGAAAAGAGAGTTGGTGGAAAACAACTCTCATCTCAAAATACATGGATGGTTCAAGGGAAAGATTGCTCAATGGAAATATCCCAACAAGACAATGTAATCAAGCTTGGAAGCTAGTAAAAAAAACAATTTCCTCTAATGAGTAGCTACATCTCTAAAACCCCAGGTAATGGAAAAAAATATCAATATGGGAGGACAGAATCATGGGAAAAGAACCACTAAAGACTCATCCAGAAATAGAAGGCATCCAAGAGTGGATGAAAAGGAAAAGGTATTAACACTTTGTTCTCAATTTCTCTATGGAACCAAAAGGATTGGCAAGACTGGAAACTCTCAACAATACCTGCAAATCTAGAAGGGCAATGGAGCAAAATTAGGCAGCCCCTAAAACGAGCAGCACCAATCAACTATGATGAAGAAGATGGATACCTCTGGGATACTAGTGGTGGGCATTACACAGTCAAGACAGGATACAAAATCCTACAAGAATAACCAAACCAACAAGATTGGGACCCTTGGAAAATAGCCTGGAAATCTGAAAGCTTGCCTAAGATCAAAATGTTCATTTGGACTCTTTTAAAAGGGAAGGTTTTAACCGGTGAAAACTTTAAAAAAAGGTTTCCAAGGTCCATCAAGATGTCCATTATGCCAACAGGATGAAGAAAACATTCAACATTTATTCCAAGAATGCATTTTTTCCAAAGAATGTTGGCAACAGCTTATAAGCCCCTTGGAAATAAGAATAAATTTTGAAAAGTCATTGCCGGATTTTCTAGAAACTCTAGAGAAGACCTATCCATATACAACAAAGAAGAAAATCACTATTCAAAGAATATAGAAATGCATCCCAACAGTACTATGCTAGCAAGTTTGGTTGACAAGAAATAAGTGCATCTTCAAAAACCAAACTCTAAGAATAGGGAAAACTCTATAAAAAACGTGGGGATTAACTTCTGAAATCCTCTACATTAAAGGAACAGCACCAACAGATCACAACATTCTACAACAAGAAGAGTGAGATTGGCTCAGGAAAGCCATAATAAATAACAATGGACAAAAAGGACAGAGGAAACCAAACTCAGGAAATATTTGGAAAATAAGAATGAGTGAAGAGGAACTAGAAATTTGGAAAAAAAATCAGAACAGATACTGCCTCTATGTTGATGGGGCCTCAAAGCATAATCTGGGAGAGGTAGGGGCAGGGGGATTAATCCTTGATCCTCATGGAAGAGAAATTGTCACATATGAATGGGGACTTGGACAAATCTCAAATAATAAGGCTGAAGCATATAGCCTGTTGATGGGATCAAGAATGATCAAAAAAAGAGAAATACAAAATCCTATAATAATAGGAAACTCAACCATAATAATAGAGGCAATGACACAAAATAAAAGCCCAAGTAATGAGTTCATGAACATAATTCTCAAAAGAATTAGGAAGAACCTTAAAGACTCTGGCGATCTAATCTTTAGACATATCTTGAGAACACATAATCAACAGGCAGATTATTATGCAAATCAAGCAGTGGAAAAATTTGAAGGGAATATTCGTGAAAATCAGGAGGAGTATCACAACTCAGTCCCATAATAATCAACAAAAGATCATAAGTATGAGGATCCCAAAAAATGAGGAATAAAGCACAATTATAAAAGAAACAAAAAATAAATCAATATTCATAAATCATCAAAGGACACTGCATTGCAGACAAAGGCAAAAAGTCACGAGAATGCAATGGAAACAACTCAGTAGTTCATAAATTCGTGTGAGTATTGGAAGGCAGCAAGCTTACCATCTTGGTTACGAGAATCATGTTGTAGACCACCCCATTGAAGGCAGTCACTGGAGTGCTCAAAAATTCTATAAAAGCATAAGGAAATCGAATATTTCAAGCAAGCGTTTCATGCAAATTTGTGCTCACGCAGAGTTTCTCTGCTCCCTAGTTCAGCGACTAGGGTCGTCGCCCTCTCCAAGCCCTTCGCTCAAATCTATTACCTTCCCTGCCTCTATGCAAATTAATTTGCATGGAGCGGAGTATTCATATCACATCGGCGGATTGTTGAAGTGGAGCGAGAGTCATCCCATCGATAGATCGACAGATCTAATGGTCATTGCATGGGGAAGGCACGCGAAAGATAGCCAACAGAAAGGTGGTTTTTATACAGGAAATGATATTTCGGGCGAGCAAAAAGTAGTAAGTGGTAATTCAGATTTGGCATCCAATTCCATTAACTGCTCAACACGTAGCAGTGGAGGAGAAAGGAAAAAACAGCTTTTCGAGTAGGTAACCACCGTGTAAGTGGTCGACTCGAAATCATTGTCAGCCGTCAGATCCAATGGTGATGATCAACGGTGGAGGATCGCCGATCATTTTGTTGACAGAGTGAAGTCACTACCGTTGGATCTAATATCAGATCAACGACAGACAATTAGATTCGATGGAGTAATGGATGGCAGAGATCAGAGTGGCGCAGGGAAATGTGATGAAGTATGGACTGTTGGATTGGAGAGTTGGCAGGGAATGGATGTGTCGATTTACGATGGGCCAATACTCCGATGGTCGATGAAGCGCTGATCGGAGATCGGAGAATACAAAGGAGCAGCGCTCCCTCGGAAGGCATTAAGCAAAACTTGACCTCAGTTCTATTATGTCACATTCAGAATAGTAGTCAGGAAAGCACAAAACAAAAGAAGCGTGGAAAGCAACAGTAAAGGAAGCAGTAGCTCAGGGAAAATAAGACTTCGGAAGCATGGCGATTTAGAATGAAGAGATCATGGATCTAAAAACCAAAGGCAAGCATATAGAAGATGTAGTGGCATACTACAAAAATAACACAATGAGCATTGAAGGAGAGAACTCGGTCAATTACGATAAAAAGAACTAGCGAACTCAGGAACAATCAGTCTACAAGCCATGAAGAAGTTACAATGAATCCATGATTTGTAAATTTACTTTCCCAGTAGGTCAGTTTGTTAGGCAGTATTCAAGAATAGTCATAAAAATTCATGAAATTTTGAACTCAAGCATAGAAGATCGGACTGCACTCCCATCTCATTCCTCAGTTTACTATCATACTATAGTCGATTGTAATAGGAGCTTGCTCCAACACAGCTTTTACCCAACCCTGTTAAAATATATATATAGTCTAATAAATATGAAAGAGTTAATATTTTTTTATTTAACATATTCCAAAAAAAACTATCGTCTAATAAATATGGAAGAGGTAATATTTTTTTATTTAACATATTCCAAAAAAAACTATCGTCTAATAAATATGGAAGAGGTAATATTTTTTTATTTAACATATTCCATAAAACCAATAAGACTCATAGTTATCATTTTCAATACATAAAACTGATTATTCATATTATCATATTCAATACATAAAACTGATTATTCTTTTTGTTGTTTAGATATATGGATTCTAAATGTGATCTCCTGAAAATAATTCATTCGTATGAAAGGGAGAGAGTAACATGAATACACTTTCTTTTAGAGTATCATGAACACACAATAATGACATGTTCATATCCTTAGATTGTAATAGAAATATATCTGAAATTAGTGTCAAAGTAGCGTGGTTCATTTAATGTGGATTGTACCACATGCTCTGATTGAGACTTAGACCATGTGGTATTTCACATAAAGTAGTTGAGACTGACCATGTGTTAGGTCAAGTTGTCCCATCACCCGTTGTTTTCAATTCTGTATTGTAATCGAATTCTCTGTGTTTATTAATAACATGCCTTTCATAAAGTTTCTCTCAGGTTAAAAATTATAAATTTTGTATAGATGCATTTGTTAGCAGAATTTTGGTTCAATTTAATATTAACATTTATTATATTTAGGTTAATATTAATATTTATTATATATGCGAAAAGGTAGGTAATATTGTAATAAATTTATGATTAAAATTTTCAATTAAAAAAATAAAAATACTAAATTGTTTTTTTAATTAAAAATTAATTTTAAAATTTTTGAAAATTATTTATTTTTTATTTTTTTTATCGGTGGAATTTAACGAAATAAGTAGTTTTATGGGGTTTTCAATAATTTGGTTAGAAATAAAATTTATTTTTAAAATTTTTAATAATTTGGTTAGAAATAAAATTTATTTTAAAAAATTAAAAATTAAAAAAACATTTTTTAACAAATAAGTGTCATAAAAATATACATATCATATATCAATATTTAACAATATCATAAAAGTACCCCTCTCACATCTTAATATTTATGAATTATTTTATTACTTCATTAGCTAAATTCTTATTCCCTCCAAATATTACGATCTAGTGATTAAAAGTTAGTAGCTATTGTACCTCTAGTATTGTAGACCTAGGTTACTTTATTTTTAGTTTGACACTTCTATTCAAATTTACACCCAAATGACTCACAATATTCTTATAAATGCTTTTTAATAGTTCATTTTTAACTTGTCTATAGAATGGCTAAATTATATTATCTTGCACACGTTGACAATCATTACATGCAAACTAGCAGATTCAAAGTACTCACAACTTGATATGAATTTGTGTTTGCAATATTCAATTCAAGAGATTAGAAGTAGATGAGCTTCCTAACTGTTAGTGTAACACCATTGAGCTGCAGAGCTGAACGCATGAGGCCATATGCGAAAAATGGCTAAGTGTGGAAGAGGACGAAGGTTTATAAATTTAGGTGGTCTCGAGTGGGGGCGCCCAACGTATGGGCCTACGTGTGAAAGAGTTAAAACATGGGTTGAACGAAGGGTCGGTTGGGCAAGCCAACGTGAACTTTCATAGGCAGCAATGGGTATAAACAAGATGGCATGGGGAGTCATTTTGGCATCGAGGATTCAACGCACAATTCAGAGCGTCCAAGGGTGGAACAAGGTGAAAGTGCGAAGGCCAGCCTGAAAACAGGGCAAAGGTGCAAGGGGACAGCGTGCAGGGCTGAAGCACCCGAGTCAAGGAAAATTCGTGCAAAGTCATTTGGGCGAAGACGTCATTCAGGAAAATTCGTGCATAGGCATCAGGCGAGGGTGTTGTGAAGAAAAATCGTGCGAAGTAATTGGGTGAGGGCATCGTTCATAAAAGTCGTGCGAAGTCATCCGGCGAGGGCGTTCGTGTAGGGTCATTCAAGGGCGTTCGGGTAGGATCGTTCGAGGTCGTTCGAGGGCCCGACAGGGCGTCCGTTCAAATGGTCGTTCGAGGGGTCGTTCGAGGGCACAATAGGGCGTCCGCCCGAATGCCCCGAGTTGGTCGAACAATGAACTGGGCGAAGTCTTGAATGGGTGACATGACCTGCCGGTGGACGAGTTGGGCGTTCGGTGGAAGCGCCCGACAAGTTGGATGAGTTGAATGAAACGCGTTCGAGTGAATGTGCAAAGGCAAACGAGGAGTTGCACAGAGTCGTTCAGGCGACCGTGTGGGGTGTGCCGACGAGTTGGGTTAACCGAGTTGTGCCGGTGAATGTAAAAATATTCTAAGTGTAAATTTGGGGTTTCCTCAAGATTGTAACTTATATATATATTGATATTGTGGGCAGACTCATTACAGGGAGTTTCCCTTCCCTTTATAATTGTTGTGCATTTATGGTGAATGTTAATGGTTTTCACTGTGTATGAAGGAAAATATAATACTTGGTAAAGAAGAAAATAAACGAAGTACCAAAAGTAGGTGTATTCCACGATTGCAGGTATTGGTGAAAAGAAAGTGGTCGGTGGTGCCGCACCTCCTATAGTACGGTTGGAAGAGTACCGCAAGTGTAGGGGTATGATAGGTGGTATTAGAGCTGATTGACAACAAGAAGCTGAATACTTGACATTCGTGACAGGTGATTCAAGTTTGCAAAGAGAAGTGTAATACTTCGTGACAGGTTTAGTAGGGGTAAAGCTTCGTGCTTGGGCCAAGCTGAACGGCAAGACATGGTAGGTTTGGAAGAATGCAGAAGGAAGCTCTTGCTAACCTTATATAGGTCGAAGCGGATGAAAGAAAAGAACCCACGGATTCGAGATAAACTTGAAGTCTTGGAAAGGAATGTTGAAGACAAACTTCTTCAACTTGGTTGGGCAATGGAGTAGGATGAAGATGCAGATTGCAATGACGAAGAAGAGGAAGCCATGATGTTTGAGGATGTTGCAAATATGACAACAATGGAGGATGAACTTGAAATTGTTCAATTTGAACCAAGATCAAGTGGTTTGCAGATATTGGTGGATGAGGATTCTCACATAGAGGAGCCTCATGATGAAGTAAGTATTATTGACACTTGCATTTCAATGAGACTTTTGGAAGATGAACTGTACGCAGGGAAGAACAAAGTCAGTTTGTCGATGCAAGGGCGGATCTTACCATGGATGTCTATGATGAGACCTTGTATGGAGAAGCAAGGACCTTTGACTATCCCTAGCTCAACAGAGTGGTCAGTTGGGAGTGTTTTTGTTCCAAGTGTTGTTGAAGCAAGTGGACCGGGTAGATGTGTTGCATGCAGAACATTCCAGAGTTACAGGATCGGGTTCGAGAGAAAGCCTTTCTTGTTGAGAGGGAGTGTTTGAAAAATGTGCAACAAGAAATGTTAAATTTAGAATGTGCTAACATAGGCCTGCTAAAAATAGCATGTCTAAAAATAATAGTTTGGCCAGTGAGGTCATTGGCCACATTGGGTGAGAGGTGAAACTGCTAAAAATAGAAAGTTCTAAAAATAGCATTTCTGGGTCCCTTCCTATTTATAGCAGTCCCTAGTTTATCTATAGGAAGTAAAACGAATTTGGTTTTAACAACAGTTTAAAATATTAATTAATTAATCTCCATGAGTTAATTAGTTAAGAAAAAACAAACTTGAAGTCTATGTGAGGATATGCAACAATTTATCTATTAATTGGTGAATTTATCCATGAGTTAAAGAGATAAGGATGAGTTGTAATTAGTTGGCTCAGTTAACTGAGTCAATTCCAGTTAGATTAATTTAACAAGTTGTTAAATTAATGAGATTCAGTTTGTTAATTCTTGCATGCATGTAACAACTGATATTTTCATATAACTGAATATTAAAGCTTAAATAACTCATGCATGTTAGTTCAGACAAAGACCTAGTTGAGATCAGAGAAGGGACAATGTACTATCAGTTGGATGAATATTTTTCCTATAAAGAAATCTCATTCATGATGAGGATTTATCTCCTTTAGGTTTGTGTAGTTATTTCAGAGGTCAGTGTTGTGTGTGAGGTGAGAATCATACAGGTTGCAGCTAGAGGACCCGGGAAAAACTGTGCATAAAAATAGGAGGCTTGGAGGGCAGAGGAGAAGGTTTGTGAGAAGCCTTTGACTATGTATGAGTAACAGAGGGATTGTATTGAGAGTTGGATAGCTTCCGAACTAAGGCTTTGTGTAATCCGAACATATTTCCACTTGTACGATAATATAGAGATGGGGTTTTAGGCTGGTGCTTTCCCCTGGTTATATCTTCTGTGTTATGACTGTTTGATTTATCCATATTAGTTATATGTGTTTTTATTGATGTTGCTCATGGTTGATTAAGATTCCGCTAAATTGTTTGTAGAAGTAGATCAAGTGTTTTTCTTTAGTACATTGCATTACCAGGTTGATCTATAGGTGGGAAATTTCTACATGGTATCATAGCTAGCTGATTTGTAGAAAACGTTCTACATGGTATCAAAGCTAGATGATTTGTAGGAAAAATTCTACAAAATTCTACAAGGAGTGCCAAGGCAGGGATGTTGTGCAGGTAGATTTTCTCGTGTGACATGGAGACTTATTACTTATGAGCCAATGGAGAGGTTGTGCACTCTTGTACAACAAGGCCATGGACTTGGTTGGATTTGTGAGCAAACTATGGAGCATTCCTACTATATGGAGAGCTGAAGCATCTTGTAGAGACCTTTGGACCAAGACATGTATTTTTATTGGGATGTTGGTTGGAGATGACTCATGGAGCTCATGATGACATGAGGTTGTGACTTTTGGGGACTTCATATATGGTGGACTTAGAGGATCTAATGCATTGAGGATGAGGTCAGAGACTTTGATGCAGGATGGGGTGGATACTTTTGAGTACATGTCTGGGTGTGCTTGGAAGAGTGACTTAATGTGGAGGATCGATATGAGACACTTTGGAGTGATGGAGTTACAACGATGATGATGCCTTGGTGGCAACACTTGGGCATGGGTTGGGTCGAGACTTGACCACTTTTTATACATGGGAGATGAGACAACTGTATACTTGTTTCTGTGACAGACTTGAGCGATGGCACATTACAAATATGATGGAGGTTACTTCATGGACCTGGTTGTGGCACATCGAGAGTTGGATTTGATGAGAGGATCTCTTCATTCTAAGGAGATGGATCTTTTACATATGGATGATGATGTTGGGATAGATGTGACTGATTTCATGCAGCACATTGATACAAACATCATGGGCAACATGTTGCAGACGAGATGGAGCTTACTTCATGGACCTGTACATGTCTTATATGGAGATGAACATGTTTTCCATTGTTTCTCAACAATAAATAGGCTTTCAAGACTCATTGTAACGCAATTCAGAGGCATGTAGCCACTGCATCTCTTCTCAGAGATAACCTACCATTTCCATAGCTTGTTTATTTCCATTTATGTTTGTAAGCATATTTCAGTATTTTATAGTAATGAAATGAAGTATTATTTCCACCGCATCTCTATATTTATTGTATTCTCTGTAATTTGTTGCGTTCCTATTTAAATCCAGATCAAGGTTGATTAAGTTTTTTTTAAAGAATGTTTAGATACATGTATGTAATTTTTTTTTCCCAAAGAAAAAAACAAACTTTTTATTAAAATAAAAAGTTACATAGTATATGCATTAAGCATTCAATTTGGTTGTATGAAAGTAGATCATGTAGCCCACAGGATATAGTCCCGCCTAAAAGAAAAAAAGAAAGTGCCGCTCCCATTATCAAGAGTGCGGAAAACAAAAATCCAGCTGGCTTAATCCTTCATGCCCTTCTTCTTCTCCACTTTTCGCCAACCATCCATGTTGTGAGTAGAGTCAATAATGGCAAGCTAGTTTTCCACTGTTCATTGGTTGTTCCTTATCTGAATCCGATCCTTCAGGACTATGAATTCGTTTATTACCACTTATTTCCAGCTGGAGTTCTTGTTCCTTTTCCTCATTATTCTCTTTTTCCTTATTGTCCTGAGATTTATCCTTTGCTGTATTATGTTCTTCCTTCTTTGCTATAGTTGCCTTCTTTAATGCATCATCTATATTCTGCCATCCTTTCGGCTTCCTTTGTTGTTGTTTTCTCTTGTTGGGGCTTGGACACGCATTGTACAGATGACCTGTTTGTTGACATCCCCAACATCTAAAAGCTATGTTTTCATTATCCAAGGGTTGTTTCCACTTTGTATTATTGAAATTCAGAATTATGCTTTCAAGTAGTCCTCGGCTGAGATCTACCTCGACAGATATTCTGGCAAAAGTAAATATTCCTTTTAGATGTATCTCTGCATCTATCTTTAAAATTCTCCCAAGGTATTTCCAATAGCTGTTAAAGCCTTTTGATGCAAAAAATGTAAAGGGAGGTTATGCAGCCTAATCCATACTTGCATCCTTGATACCCGCATGGTATTGGCATCAAAGTCAGGAAACCAAGGGGTAATAAAAAGTCCAGCGCTGCCCCAAAACCATGGCCCTTTGTTGAGAACTGTTTCCTTTTCTTCTTCTGTGTTAAAACATACTATAAAAAACCCCTTAGGGTATAGGTAGATTTGGCATTTTTTGTCCGGACCGAATGGATCCATTGATACAATACATCAGTTCTAGGCCAAAATCCATTAAATCTACAAATAACTGCATTTTTTTGTAGATCTGAATATATATTATTTACCTTTGGTATATCGATGGAGATAGATGGGCTCTCTGGAATTTGATCTACAATGTACTGCCCCGGTGGTTTAGTGCCAGTTGTGGGGTTTATCCCTTTGCCCTTCACTGCTTCTTTGAAATACCCTTTGCTTTGTGAGCTAGTTCCAGAACTTTCGGCACCTCCTCGTAATCTCATATTGAGAATGATTGTAGAGCCTGACTTGATGTTGTAATCTTGCATGGTTCTGCAGTCCTGCAGAGATCTGCCCTCATTTAATAGGTGTTCTTTCCCAGCCGAGTAGCCAGTCTGAATAGCGATGTTGTTCTTCAAATCTGAAACCCTGTCGCTATCATGAGTCCAAATCAAGGTCGTGTTTCCTTTTGGCGTTCTAACAAAAATTTGAAAACCAGATCTGGTAATATGGGTTGGCTCGCTTCTTATCAGATCAGATCTATCCAGATCCGTATCCGATCTGCTTAAAATCTTGCTCTCATGAACAGAGCTTTGGATCTGCCTTACCTTGAGGAGATCCTCTAAGTCTGAATATAGATCTGCGGTAAAAGAATTTGATTTTTTCCCAGATCCATACTTTGGCTCTGCTCGAATCCCTGAAGCAGCATCTGCCTTAATCTTAGGGGATTTGACGGTCAGGACACCATTCTCCAATTTAGCATATATGTCGTCTGCATTTACATTTTCCAGAAGTCGGAATTGTGTCTTGAATATCCCGCTTGACCGCTCCACTCGGTGCAACTGGTCCGTCTCTTGGACATCTTCCTTGTGTCTTTCCCCACTAATTCGCAAACTGCCGTTATCTACCAGTTCAATCTTTTCTTCTTCTCTATTCAACCCGGGCACATCTGTGGTGAAGAAATGAACTTCGGGGGTTTCCTTCCAGTCAAGCCTCATGTTGGCGATGGCTAGTGCATCCCGGGAGAAAGAAAGGGCCGGTGTGTCTAGCGCACTGCCGAAATCAAAGGCATCCCAAATTCGAGACACGGGAACTAACAGATCAAATAGGCTGCTGCTGCGGTCCCATGGATCCCACAGGCTACCGGCTTTTGATCGACCAAAGAAAGGAATTAGTGCCATACTGGAAAAATTCGAGATCCTGTACCCAGATCAAATCTCGGATCTTCCTTCTTAAGAAATAAAATCCCCTCATGTATGTAATTTTTTAAATTTAATTTTTTGTTATTTAAGATGGATGTGACTTATATTTGTTTAACCTTTTAATGTAACATTATGTTATATTTGTCAGTGACAACTTCTTGGCCACTTAAGCACCTTCTGACTCTGGATAATTGTAAGTAAAATATGCAAAATAATATTAATGATACATTACCTATATAAATCACCCTAGTTAATAGTAGGATATGAAATGCGATGTTAAAATAATATTCCATATTAGATTTATGTGTAGAGAGATATCTATACTTTGTTTCTCACTCTACATAGAAAGCACTTGATTAGTCATCACCATTGTTAATGGAAATGGGTTGCTTTTGCATTATCAAGCACTTGAACTGAATCCACTTGGGTAATGTGCACTAGTATACATCGAAGTATTTATTAGGGATGCCATTCATGAATGTGGGGAAGAATTCCCTAGGTTTCCTACGAGGCTTTCATTGTCTTATTTTTCTACAGAAAACCCCATGAAGAAACACTGCATAAGTTTTGCTTCATTGCATTCTTGGATGGTAACTATTGTGACTTACTAGTGTTGAATATAATGCCAAACTTGATAGGATATCAATTGAGGGAAGAAACATAGTAGGAAACTTTGGGTTATATATATATATACTATATATATATATATATATATATATATATATATATATATATATATATATATATATATATATATATATGTATATATATATATTCCAAGGAATTTTAAGGGATTATTCCCTTTCAAAGAAAAACCTCACAATTTTTTTTTAAGGAATGTGCCCCCTGCACAAACACACACACACACACACAATATATACTATATATATATATATATATATATATAGAGTGAGATAGAGAGAGAGAGAGAGAGAGAGAGAGAGAGAGAGAGAGAGAATCCTAATGGATGCTCCCACAACCCCTGCCCCTAACACAACCCATAAATAGTCAGGTAAGTTGATAAATGTTGTTTTACTAAGTCCATAGAGGTATTTGGCTCAAATATCATTATGTCCTTGGGGGTTACCCGCTCCCCTCATAGTTGGCTGTCAATCTTCCTTCCATTTAGAAAATACAAGAAGTAAGGGGAGAGCTCTATGAGGACTAAAACTTATACCCACACCCCCATTCTTTTTTAAATTTCACCTTGTAGAAATTAATGTGTAGATTCGAAACTGTTCATGTAATTTACTAAATCAAAAGACTCGACGCTACTCTACTAATATGTGGAAGTTAATTCACTATCTAGAACACAAATCATAGACATGCAAAAGGAAACATCACACATGCACAAAGATTTATCTAGGGGAAAAAAAATTCTCAAAACCCCTTCCTATCTATATTGTATTAATCAAAGAATAATGATTAAATACATATGCTTGCTTAAGCTTGAGCATACCCTGCAAGTGTATAGTCTATCTATCTACGTGACTGACTGAATCTGGCCACCACTTAGCTAACTTTCAAGCCCTCCATGCTCCTATTTCCTTGCATTGTTCCTTGAGGAAATTAGCCCCTATTATTTATGAAATTCCCTCTATTGAATCATGCAATTCCTCTAGGTCCTTCCTCTGACTACATGCCCCACTTGTGCACATGGGAATATGCTATCACTAATAGCACATTGTCTTGGAATGCCCATCTCAACTGGGTAACTCAAATTCTCTGCATGCATCAATTATTTTGGTTGATTATTCAGTTAATTAGTTGATCAATGAATGTGGTTGAAGTTCCACTTTCACAACTTGACCTCCACTAGTTCTTCTTAAAATAACTAAAATTAACTTAAATAGATTGCTACAAATTAGCAATCAATCACACTTAATTGAACTCAAGCTTCCCCAATTCGAATTAACTGATTTAATTGAGTGACACGTGCTATGTCACCTGAGTTAACTACCTCCAAGATTTCTATTAAAATAGAAATTCGAATTTTCTCTAGTTTGACCAAGGAAAAGTCAAAGTGATATTTTCTTGCTGCATTTTCAACACTCCCTCTTAGCAAGAAAGGGATTATCAACCATCCCTATCCTGCACTTGTGGAACTCGAACTTCCCTCTTGACAAGGCCTTTGTCAAAATGTCAACATCTTGTTCCTATGTTGAAATGTATTACAACAACATAATTTGCCTTTACACAAAATCCCATAAATTTTGATACAAGATATCAATATGCTTGGATTGATTGTGAAAAACAAGATTTTCAGAGAGTTCGATGCAACTCTGATTATCATAGTAAATCACAGTTGGATCCATGATATGAACAACCAATCCAATAATTATCTTTTTCATCAAGATCGACTCACATGTTGCTTGACTTGCAGCCATGTATTCAGCTTCTACCAAGATGAGTGCCACAAATATTTGCTTCCTACTATACCAAGAAACCGTTGTGGACCCAACACTTAAAATTCCACCTAATTTACTCTTTTGGTATAATTGACTCCCTGCCCAATTTTCATTTCTGAAGCCACACATATTCACTCCCTTTGTCCATTTGTACCATAGTCCAAACTGGGTAGTGCCTTTGAGATGCTGTAGAACATGTTTAGCTTCCCTCTAAAACATTTTGGTTGGCCTAACCACAGCTTGTCTTAGCTAGTTTATTGCAAAGCACATATCTAGTCATGTGTTCACAAGATACATGAGTCAACCCACCAACTGTCAATAAACAATAACATCCACTTCCTCACTTGAAGTGGCATCCTCTTTCCTCCAATTGGTCGCTAGAGGAGTCTCCATGGGTTTGCATTTGTCCATGCAGAACTTCTGAAGTATCTCATTGGCATACTTTCCCTGAGAGACAAATAGTTCCCCATCACCTTGCCATACTTCCAATCCAAGGAACTAGTGCATGGGACCCATGTTCTTCATCTCAAAATCTCTTGCAAGGTCCTCCTTGCAAGATCTGATGAACTTCTCATCACCAGTCAAATTAAGTCACCAACATATAAGACAATAATGAACAATTTACCTTATACCAAAATATGATAGAGGTTTGCATCCACTTCACTTTTGGTGAGGCCTAAATTGGTGAGATAACTATTGATCCTAGTGTACCAAGCACATGGTTCTTGCTTGAGACTGTATAATGTCCGCTTGAGTCTGCACACATGGGACTCTCGATCAGAAGTCTCGAAACCTTCTGGTTGCTCGATATACACCTCCTCCTCAATAACTCCATTGAGGAATGTTGTTATCACATCCATCTGGTGGATCTTCCACCCCATCTGTGTAACCAAAGAAAGGATTGATCTAATGGATGAGTACCTTGCTATAGGAGAAAATATCTCCTCGTAGTCAATTCCCATAACCTAAGAGTACCCTTGGCCAAAAATTTGGCCTTGTATTTTTCTATGCTTCCACCTGCTGCTTGCTTCACCTTGAAGATCCTTCTCAAACCCACAACTATTTGTTTGCTATTCTGGGGACCACTTCCAAAACACTATTATTTACAATGGCTTCATACTCCTCCATCATTGCATCAACCCATATAGGTTTCTCTACTACTTCCTCGAACGAGGATGGCTTAGTCTCTATAAGTTCAGTCATTAGAGCCATTTAGCCAGTGTATCGATCCGGTGACCTTCTCTACTTTCATTGATTTGGAGGAGCACCCACATCCTCCCTCACATACTACACGTCTCTTAGCTTCCCTGGTTCTCTTCCTACCTTCTAGGGATGGTTCTACTTGAGTGGCTATCTCCACTCTCTACTCCTCAACTTTTGTCTACTCCAGAACATCCTGAGGCTCCTCCTTTGGATCTAAAAGCTCCTCCTCTGGTGGTATCTAGAGCTCCCGCTCAAGAGAGAACTAGATGGATTTGTCTCCATCACATTTTACATCCATTTTCACAAATGTCATTCTGAGGGATGGAAAGTACACAGTGTAGTTATGGGGAGTTTCTGTGTAACCCACAAATACCCTCGATTCTGGTGTCGGCTCTAGTTTTTTTGCTTTATTCTTTGGAAACATGGCAGTAAACAGAGGCTCCAAAAATCCTGAAGTGTGACACATCTGAATTCCTCCTTAAGAAATCCTCCTTTGGTGTAATCATTCCAAGAATTAAATGAGGACCCATGTTCCGCAAGTAAACCATTGTGTTGCATGCTTCAACCCACAAGTACATAGGCAAGCTTTGGTCATGCAACATCACCCTTACTGCTCCCACGATGTTGTGGTTCTTCCTCTTAGCCACCCCATTCTGCTATGGGTTATAGGTTGTTGTCAACTCTCGTCAAATGCCTTCTTTTGCACATAAATTTTTAAACTCATTCAACACTTACTCACCTCCATTATCGCTCCTAAGAACCTTCACCTTCTTGCTCATTTGTTTCTCAACCAGCACTTTGAATTCTATGAACTTTGACAAAGTCTCATCCTTCTTCTACATGGAGAAGATATAACACTTCCCCAAGAAGTCATCAATAAAGATGACCAAATATTTGTGCTTGACAGTGGATGTTGTCGAGAAAGGTCCACAAACATCAGAGTGGATCCTTTCAAGGACTGCATGTGTTCTGCTGTCTCAATCATGGATAATGGCTTTTATGTACCTCCGCAAGGTACACCCTTTGCTTGTATCATGCTGCTCTAGTTCTCCTTTGTGAAGGACTGTGGTTATCTACTGCATGATCTTGAAAGTGCCATGATTTAAATGGCCAAGTATTTTATGCCAAAGTTCACCAACAAGGCAACTCTGCACCTTCTCCGCTTTTGTGCTCAATGCAACATAATCCTCCACATCTAGGATGTATAACTTCTTCACACGAACCTCAATATGCTTCACCTGTACCATGGTTATGTGGCTTAGGAAAGCATTTCCTTTTCTAAAGATCACATGATTACCATAGTCTTCCAAAACTACAATGGAGACAAGATTCTTCTTTAGACCCAAAACAAATGACCAAATATTTGTGCTTGACAGTGGATGTTGTCGAGAAAGGTCCACAAACATCAGAGTGGATCCTTTCAAGGACTGCATGTGTTCTGCTGTCTCAATCATGGATAATGGCTTTTGTGTACCTCCCCAAGGTACACCCTTTGCATGTATCATGCTGCTCTAGTTCTCCTTTGTGAAGGACTGTGGTTATCTACTACATGATCTTGAAAGTGCCATGATTTAATGGCCAAGTATTTTATGCCAAAGTTCCCCGACAAGGCAACTCTGCACCTTCTCCGCTTTTGTGCTCAATGCAACATAATCCTCCACATCTAGGATGTATAAATTCTTCACACGAACCTCAATATGATTCACCTGTACCATGGCTATGTGGCTTAGGAAAGCATTTCCTTTTCTAAAGATCACATGATAACCATAGTCTTCCAAAACTGCAATGGAGACAAGATTCTTCTTTAGACCCAGAACAAATATCACATCCCTAATTCTGAGAGGGGAGCCTGACTCCCTTTGAAAGGTGACTATATGAATCCCAACCATGTTTTACCTTCCATCATCTCCCATATCGATGTGCATATGGAGATATTTCTCCTCCAAATCATCGAAAAAATATCTGTTCCCCGTCATATGGAACAAGGCACCATTGTTTAAGTACCACATGCTCCCCATCATTGTGTTGCTCATGCCTGCAATGAGAGTAAAATCAAGCTCGAACTGTGAAGCCAAAGCGTGGATTGCTACTCCTCCTGAGTTCGTCTTTCTTGTCTTCTCGTGTGGACACTTTGTGGCAAAATGCCTGAATTCATGACGATGAAAGTACTTGATTCTAGATAAGTTTTTATTCTTACCCCCTTGACTAGATTCTACTTTGGATTTTGATTTCTTCCCTTTCCCTTTCTTTTCCTTTCCAGCCAAGGCACAATTTTCTCCATCCTCACCCTTGGATGAAGTATCGTCTCTAGTATTCCACCTTATTTCCTCTTGTACTAAATCGAACCATAGGCATTCCCAATTTGGTAGTTTCTCCCTCCCATTACTGAATCTTGGTAGTTGTACCAACTCTTGGGAAGGGGTTAGGCTTACCAAATCATCCTTTGCTATAGTAACACAAACTTGACCAAGTTCATCACGACATTATGTGAACCTACTCAGGTACTGTGGAATGGTCTCATTCTTCTGCATCTTGATATTTTGAAGTTTGTCCTTAAGCATCAACTTCATATGGTCACTACTATTCTAGCACAGATATGTCAATTCTTGCCACATTGCACACACAATATCTTTCCCATGGATATTAGAGACAATATGGTCTCATACGCCCTCCAATATCATTCTCCTCTCCTTGGCTACACACTTCTTCCATTCTTCTAGATCCTGAGCATCATATGTTACTAATTTCAAGATATCATTATCAATGAATTCCTTCAATCCATTATTTTCCAGAACTGCCTCCATGCAGTCCTTCCAAGCAACATAATTCGAGCTTCCCTTAAGGGCATACTCAAGCATTAGTCCATAGAAAGGCATCCTTATAGCTAGGGAAAATTTTAGGGGCTAATATTTGCAAGTGGGCTAATATTCCATGCTTTTTCCAAAAAGAAGATTAGCCAATTTCCATTTTTATAAAAATCAATTCGCCCAAATTTATATAGTATAAAAGTATTTTACCTTAAAAAATCGCCAATATTATATATTTTCTAATATAAAATAATTAGTAATCTAAATATTTTTACAAAATTATCATCAAACATTTTAAAATTTGGATACTAGCGACTAGTAAGATTCGCCAAGGTTGCTAAACTTTAAGATAAACTTCCATTCTTAAAATTTTCCTTGCTTCTAGATTTGAAGAATTGATCCTACAAATATGATCCTCCTGTAATAACAACTTTGAAATCTTTGCTCCATTGTGAATCCTACTCCAATACCATGTAGAAATTAATGTGTATATTTGAAACTTCTCATGAAATTTTCTAAATCACAAGACTTGAAGTTACTCTATTGATCTACGGAAGTTAATACACCATCTAGAACAAAAATCATAGACATGTAAAAGGAAAAATCAAATAAGCACATAGAATTATGTGGGGGAAAGAAATTGCTCAAAACCATTTCCTATATGTATTGCATTAATCATAGAATAAAGATGAAATACATATGCTTGATCAAGATGGAGCATGCCCTGCAAGTGTATAGTTTATCCATCTTCTTGACTGACTGACTCTGGCTAACACTTAGCCAAATTTTAAGCCCTCCAAACTTTTATTTCCTTGCATTGTTCCTTGAGGAAGTTAGCCCCTATTATTTAGGAAATTCCCTCTATTGAATTTTGTAATTCCTCTAGGTTCTTCCTCTGATTGCATGCACCACTTTTACACATGGGAATATATTACAACTAGTAATATAATGCCTTAGAATGTCCATCTCAACTGGGTAACTCGAATTCTCTACATGCAACAATTATTTTGGGTTGATTAATCAGTTAACTGGTTGATTAATAAGTGTGGTTGAAGTTCCACTTCCGGAACTTGACCTCCACTAGATCTTTTGACAATAACTCAAATTAACAGAAATGGATTGCTACAAATTAGCAATCAATCATACCAAACTGAAACCAAGCTTCCCCAACTCGAATTAACTGAGTTAACTAAGTGACAAGTGCCATGTCATCTAAGTTAACTACCTCCAATATTTCTACTGAAATAGAAATTAGAATTTTCTCTTGTTTGACCAAGGCAAAGTCAAAGTGATATTTTCTTGCTACATTTTCAACACACCTTGAACCATTTTCAAAGAAATGTCTAAATCATAATATCTCTAATGACTTCTAATGAATAATTAATGTTTATTAATAGTGTTGCATTTGATGATGATATGGCTATTTATTTTATTGTTAATCTATATCTACCTAAAAATGTAGTGTTGGCATGGTACCAACACCCTCTTTCTTTGCTTAAATTTCAATGTGAACCATATTAAAAAAAAAAAAAAAAACAAAAAAACAAACAAACAAACAATATCTATATCACTTTTACTGATTAACAAATGTTAAGTAATGGTGGTTAATTTGTTAATGGTTTGGCTATTTCATCTCTTAATAATCTATATCTATATAAATAAATGAGTTGTTCAATGCTTTCTTCTATTTATCTCATATAATCCATTGGCATCTTCATCTTCTCTTTCAAAGTTTCCTCTAATTCTGATACATGAAAATGAAGATCCTCTTCTTCTAGCATTTGAATAACGTAGAGTTCATCCAAATTTATAATTTATATGTCTACAACTTCAGTTCTAGTCATTTCTAGCTTGTGTACTAGTTCTTGTCACTCTTTTCCCTTTATGGTAAAATCAACCCATCTATACATTGTGTTAAAAATTAATTAATGAAGCAATGAAATATACAAAATATTGCAGAAACACAAATACAAAAATACATAAAATAAGAGAGACACAGATATACGTGGTTCACCCAATTTGGGCTACCTCCACGGAGAAACAACTAGTCCTTTCTTTTATATTATCCATCAAAATGAAGAGATACAACCTATAGTAGATCCACTTTAATTTCTTCTTTGCTCTCACATAGTCTCATCTCTCTCTCTCTCTCTCTCACTCATAATAATAATCCACAACTACAATACAATTCCCTCATATAAACCGAGGGGGTGCCTTTTAGGGGAAAAAACCCTAAATTAACAAAACTTCTACCATCCGATCATCTACCTAATGAATGACCCAAATTGACACCCTAGACGCCCCTCATGACGATTAAACAAGCGATGTTTCTGCCCTATTAGGAACAGGGGTCCAACATGACTAAAAATAAAAAATAAAAAAAAAAAATAAAAAAAAATTAGGAAGATAATTAGGCTCCACACCCAATACTTTGGATGACTTTAGATGTTGGGAATTGGAGGGAATAGATGAAAAATTATGAAAATATGACATGTTCTAAAATTTGCAAAGGTTTTCATTATGACATCAATGATTCATTTTCTATAGCCTATAGGTTCCCCTAATGTTTTTTTTTCCTACTAGCACACATTAGATTTCTCTAACACGATTTTTCATCCATGTTTGCAACATACTTACAATGTTGAAAAGTTTCATTTTTTTAGTTGCATTGGCATTAAATTGTGTTTTTTTTTTTGTTGTTGTTGTTGAGAATGCATCACTATAATCTATTATGCATTGTGTTTTCAATGTATTTTGTCAAGTTATCACTTTCTACATAAATACATGGCGTCCCTTTAGCATTGTGGCATTGTTTTTGACAAAAAATATGTTTTATGAAATTGTTTTCATATTTGCGCACAATTTCAATGTTATTGTTTTAAAGAGTTCCAATTGATCATTAACATGAGCACTGAAGAATTTTATGTGAGGAATCACAAGATCACTATGAAGGGAACAATATAACTTTATGTGAAGAGTTATAAGATAAATGTGAATTGAACAATAGATAATAAGAGGTTGCACAATTTCATTTATTTATTTTGACACGCATACATCCTCAAATCCATCTCTTATTTTCAAAGTTTAAGGTAGTACAATACATTGAAGAGGAAAAACCACCATTCGAGCTACTTTAATTACCTAGTGTTGTCATATATCATCTAGGCTAAATTAATGTGAAATAATTCTTCCCTATCAACTTGTTTTTATTTTGGTAGGTTTAATAAGACCTTGTTAAGGCATATTGAATTTCTATCTAACAATATGAACTTCATTTTTCTTTCCTTCATCCTTAATATCTTCACCATCACCTTTGGAATCACCATTGCTTTATTATCATTATCCCCCCTCCCATTTAGTTTTCTAAAAATCTTTCTTCTCCCACCACTATCCTTCTTATCCTCCCCTACCACCACCTTCCTTCTTCTCCCCATTTATTTCTTGCAAACATCCTTTTTATCCCCTTTCTAATGTGTTCATCCTTTATATGTGGCATGATCTCGATCTCTCTCTCTCTCTCTCTCTCTCTCTCTCTATATATATATATATATATATTATATATATAGTAATATATATATTATATATATATACATATACATGAATGAATTGATTCAACGCAATGATTAGTTATTCAAAGTGCTTCACATGCTTGTTATTTTACAAGAATTCACAATATTTTTTAAATTTTTTTGAATAATAAAAATTACTTGATTTTGGTTGTAATCATTATTATTATTATTATTATAAATATCCACTAATTGAATGATATTTAATCGAGACGAGTTTTAAATGTTTGATAATTAATATTATTTTTGAATTAACAAAACTATTATATTTAATTCGTATAATTTTTTTATTATTTAAGAATTAATTAATAACTAGTATTAATTAATTTAAAATGTAATTAATAGTATTATTATAATCAATAATCAATTATTATAAATTTTATAATCATAATGTGCATTGGAATTTGAAGCAAGGGTGTCCCAATTCCTCTTTCTTTGCAGTTGGTTGCTTCCTACAAAGAGCCACAGAAAATAGAGGATGTTAGGGATTAAGCATAAGCCAAATGATACACTAAGATTAATGGTAAACAATGCATAGAAACTAAACTAAACAATAGATGAAACACAAAGAACAATGAGAAACAAATAAACAAAATGTATGGGGCGAAGTCTTGTTTATTAGTTATTGGTGGTAGAGATACAATAAGTGTTGCAGACACTTGAAGAGAATGAATGAGGCAATGGTTCCCCTTGGCTCTCAACAAGGATTTCCTTCTCTAATATTCTTGCAAATTCTCTCTCTCTCTCAATGAAGTGTGGAAAAACTCTCAAACTAATGGAACTCTTCCTCTACAATGTAATGTTTGATTGCTTAGGGAAATTTTCGCAGCATAACAATGAATAAACTTCTCTTGTGATTTGGTTCTCCATTCCATTGAACTTATAGAATTTAAATCAACTCCTTCCCTCCTTGGTTCATCAAAGAGAAAGAGACTTGGAAAAGGATGTTAGGATTCCCTTGGAAACTGATGTCTCTTCTAATTAAGACTGATGAGGTTTGAGATGTGGCTAGTTGACCTTGTATTATTAGATAGAATTGGCCCAATTCACGTAATGTGGTCCCAGTATGATGACTTGGCATTTAAGTGAACCCTCATGGCTATCGAAGGAAAAATTGCGAGGGTCCACGAGAGAATGGTAAAACTTGGCTTTGACACAGTTGTGAGGTTCTAATTTTTTTAAATGGATGTTAGAGAACCTTTTATTTCTTTGGTTTCATGATGTTTTTGGTAAAGAATGATACACATGTACATGTTTCTTATGAATGTAAATGCTATATGACCTATACAATTGTGTGTGCGATTTTTTGATATTAATAGTTGCTCCCTGATTTATGAGTTTAGGAGCAAATGTATAACTAAAATACATCAAGTTTTGTTGTGCTTAACAATGAGTCGTGCGGATTTCATGAGAGAGAGTGTCTTGTTGTAGAGATGATAAAGAAAACCCTTATTAATAGCTAAAATAACACCATGTTGAAAGAACTATTGGTACAAAAAGTGTTTTTATGATGCAGGGTTGTCCCATGCTTGTGATCATGAATTTGACTAAGATATTACAAATACACATGAAAATCCAATCAAATCAGAACTTAAGGAACAAATGTGTTGTCAACTAAAGAAGATAACTACTTTCACCTTTAGGGGTGTCTTTAGTGAATAGGATAAACTAGGTGACTCCATGCATCAGATGTGAGGCCTTGTTGAAGGAGGTGTCATCCGAAGGCATGTGTCTTCGACTGAATGATAGAATTGTAACAACCATGAAGTATGGTACACCCATGAGGTGAAAATTATGCTGATGTTGAACATCAAGGGAACTAGTAAAATTATTGGGCAATGATGATTCTCGTTGTTTCACCTAAGATTGATCCATAAAGGGGGAAGGGGGGAATCAAGGTATTGCTTCCAATCTAGAAAATGAGTGTTGAGGTTGACATAAACAAGAAAAGGACGGTTTAAAAGAGATGATTATGGGAAATCCATGTGAAGCCTATGTAGGTACTATAATATGGTGGGACAGAGACACAATGAATGAGGTTGAAAATGTGTAATGGACACTAGAAACTACTCAAGGTTGGAGTGTAAATGTAAGTTGTAGAAGTCAAAACAAAATGCTGAGTAATAGGCCCCTAAAGTCAAAAGAACATTCAGGGGAATAAGGGGTGATTGTTTTGACTAGCAACAAAAATGGTTGCATGATGGTGAAATGATGATGTGAGATAAATGACACATGATGAAAACCCAAATCAAGGGAAATTAGTGACTGTCATTGAGTAATGGACATGAAAATATGGGCAAGGATATTTTTCCCAAAAAATATTTGTACACTTTCCAAAATAATTTAAAAAGGGTTGGAATGTACAAACACAAAGATGGGTACCCTAATGATATGATGACCTGTGTGATGGTGCAAGAGAGTAACTGCAAAGGGTGGGGGTGCCATTGGCTAGTCTCGGTGTAAGGTGAATGAAATAGATATATTACTGTAGATGATCTATTGCAATGTGGGGGAGTGAGAGGCCAAGTGCGAAATACAGTGGTGCATTCATGAGAATCCAAATGTAGGGAGTGCCTAGGAAAGTGGTGGTAAGTAATCAAATAAAGAGGATGGAATAAGGTTCATGCTCAAAGTCATGCAAGTGAATGATTACCAAGTTGTGAAGAGAATGGCCATGGATGTTGACAGTGTAAATGCTTTTACTAAATGGGGCAATCCATGTGTATAAAAGAACTATCAACCAAGGTATACATCTACCAAATGCAAATGGAAGGTGGTGATAAACATGGTCAAGTTTATGGCCCATATGGTTAAATTAGGAGAAATGATGTTAGGATATGCAATGTTTCATGGAAAAATTATCATGCAAGGGAAGAATGTGTTGTATCCACTACAAAAGCACCCAAAATTTTTGGGCATATCCAAAATTTCGGGCCCCCCTTTTCTTATCACTGAACTCAAGGGTTTGTTCATTTTTCTAATTGGTCAACTCTCTCATTGACCCTAATATTCATGCTCAATTTTCATAGGGCATCCTTCATGTGCTCACTTTTCTTGACCATGTTCACATGCCTTCAAATGCATTAGTGTTTGGGAGACCATTATCTTGCTCGTACATCCTAAAGTCCTGGACTATCCTAACTAGGAGTGAAGGGCTAAACCAATTTTACCTGCTTTACCTAGCTCATACCCAATCAACTTTTAATGACATTTTCGACTATGTTGGTCATGTAATCATCCCTTCAAACACTCATATATGTGAACATTCAATTTTCCAAAGTGATGTTTCATTTATGCATGTAAGACTAAACCCTCAAATGCCACTAAATACATGGCATAGCGTGGTTTTGAAAAAAAACATTAGGCACTTTTGCATATTGCTTGAAACTTATTTGCATTTTATTAATCGTTGTCATGCATCCTAAATTTTGGTTTCTTTTGAATTATAAAACATTATTATTATATAAACTCATTTAACTAAACTATGTTAACCTCACTCTCTTAAAAACAATTAGAAATCCAAATAAAATAATTAATTAAATTAAATCACAAGAGTTAGTTCCTCAAACTAGGGACCTTAGTTAAGAGGAGAGATTCTCTCCAACTAGTTCTCCTAAGTTACTGTGTAGTTGAGAAATTGTCTCAACCATAGTGTCTAAGATAGACGTACTATTTTGAGACCAACATCCTCATGTATTTATTTGTACTATTATCAATATTTGTACATTGGATTGATTAATACTGTATTTATTTGTACTATTATCAATATTTGTACATTGGATTGATTAATAATGAGAATGTGAGAAATGCTGAAGGCTCTGTGCCTTTTCCGCCAATATTTTGTGTGGTTTTATGTGTGTTTTTTGTAATCTGTTTGAGTTAATTTCATTTTTCAATAAATGGTATCAGAGCACAAAGATCCATGTTCTGCATTTTGTTTGAATCTACAAGTATATCGATCTGGAAATTGCAGGAAGATGAATTTATTTGGAGTCTACGTTGCTGGCGAAGACAAATTGGTCAACGTAGGAGATAATTTCCACTGAATATTGAAGCAAGACGAATAGATGGACATCGATAAGAAGATATCCCTATTTTAAGTACACGCGGTTCTGTTACCCCATTCCACAGTAGCCCAAGTGGTAGTGTTTGTTGTTTCGGACGAGAAATACGACGAAGAGGTGAATGCAGCTTTTGTCCCTATTGAGGGCATATCAGTAATGGAAGAGGATGTAATTTCAACATGCAAGAAAAATTTAGCTGCCTTCAAGATTCCCAGAGGGTTTTTTTTAACAAACTCGCTCCCTAAAACAGCGAGAGGTAAAATCCAACATGCATGCAAAAAAAAAGGTTCAATCTCCCCCATTTACAGTTAAATTATTTTATAAATCAGTTTCATTATCGATTGCATTTTTGTTTCAGTTCTGTTGTTGTTGTTCTTCACATTCAATCTTCTGCCATTTACAATAATGGCAACGCACTCTACTGAAACCCAAAACGACAAAAAATACAAGAATTTTAAAATTGTTGTCCAGTCCATTATTTCAGCTATGCCGGTGGTAGATCTAAATGTTGTTGCGTCTTTTGCACTTGAAGCCAGTCTACCAAATTCGTTTCATAAAAATCACACCATATAATTTGCTCCACAGAAAATCTTACTACAGAGATACAACAGCTTGCGCTTCAGTCTACACATCAGATTTCGCTTCATAGCAGAAGCGAAGGTTCGAATCCACGTGGACACTTCTAAATGTTTTTGGAGTGTTCTACATATCAGATTTAGTGCAATAGAAGCGAAGGTTTAGAATCCTCTCTTGTAGCAAGTTGTCGTTTGTTTCACTTTCACCATATGCTGTCGTATGGAACTTCCAAAAATATTTTTTAAAAGTGTGCCTTACATTTTTAAAGGAGATATGGTCTCTTTTAAAATGACTCCATTCACTTTTTAACTCACTTTTTTGAAGAATTTCATAAAATTTTATTCAATGGGAGTTTAAAAGAAATTATTGGAGTGATAAGGTGTGTTTTTATTCTGAGGGATAAGTGAGTGGAATAATAAAAGTATATTTTTTAAATGAGTGATTTTTAGGAGAGATAAGGAGTGGATAAAATTATTTATTTGTAATGGATAAATAAGGAGTATATTCTGTAATTTTTGGAGTTATGAGTATTTTGTATTTGGAGAGATAAGTGAATATTTTATTTCTAGAAGGTTGAGTTAGTTTTTTGAAGACATTTTTCTTTCAAAAAGTTCTAGAACTTTGATTCCATGAAGATGTTGTGAAGCTGAGCGATTATGTACTTCAAAGTTTAATAAAGATATCATTTTTGTGGTGATTGTGTCCTAGATCCCCCGAAATTGAATAAGGGGATCTTAGGTACACGAAGTGTTTGTTGATGATGGTGCATGCTTCATGTCATTGCTTTTCGATTTGTGTCTAGTTTTGACACATAAATGATATCATTTAACACACATAAAGTTCAATGCAAGTAAGCACAACACTTGTAACAAAATAGCTACAAGGAAGGATAATTAAACTCAACATATGCATTTGCGTCACCACAACAAATAATCAAAGTTTTCAGCATCGACATTCTACCTCAACAAACAAATTCACTCAATACAATCAAGTTCATGAATTTGCAAAGTCCGGCATTTCAAAGCAAAGTCTACATCACTACAATCAAGATAATGAATCTGTAAACTTCAGCGTTTTAGATCATAGTCTACATCAACATTATTGAACTTGTAATCAAACTCAAATTACATTGGATTGTAAGGGTGCATTCTCAGTTGAAACCGACACCCAAGTCTTGAATTGAGTCAAATTGAATTCATTGTAGTGAGTCATTAAATCATTAAGTGTTTTTGGGTGCATTTTCGACAGTGTTGGACACCCTTCCTTTAAGCAGAATCAAGTGAGTCCACGAGTTTTAACTCTAAATGAAACAAACAACAAGATCACATCTCCTACAAGCGAGCGTGAGTATTCATTCAAGCGATCTGCATCAAAACGGTACAAATTTGAAACCTTAAAGCGAGATAGAGTGAAGTTCATTGCAACAACCATCAAAGCAACCAAACAAGTTCAACTTTAACACCAATCAAGCAAGTTGAGATCGACATGAAGCGAGCGTGGCTATTCATTCAAATGAGCATGAAGTCATCAAGTAAGGCAAGTGAGTGTTCACGCAAACATGATCGTCATCAAGCGAGCGTGAATTCCAGAGTTTAAATCAAGCAACAAATCAAGCGAGCGTGCCATTCAAGTCCCATAGCAAGTGAGCCTGTCATGCAAGTGACAAAATCAAGTTAAACAATTCACAACATGACATCTACGACAAGAGAGTCTGATTTCAAGTGAGCAAGTTCAGATGGTGCAACATATTCAATTGTTAAACATTCTTCACAATTTGATCATCTCCAGTGATGAAGAGATGGTGCACATTAGCAAAGAAACTCTTGCTGATCTTTCACGACATCTACAACAAACACATGAAACCATTGAGTTTCTTCAACTCGAGCCGCAACTTCAAAGGAATGAATTGCAAGAAAAGGGTGATACTTTCAAGTCTTTGAACCATCCAGATGATAAGTCATTCATCCCAACAACTTCAAGTGTCAAAGTTGTTCCAGTTCAAATTTATTCCAAACCCATCATCAAGCCTTGGGAAGAAATTCAAAATAACAAGTATTGACGAGGCTTAGGATATGTCACTGATGACACCAACTTACATATCCTAGATTCTTCCAAGCCAATTAAGTTCGTCAGTGCAGGATTTCTTGCACAACTCACCTCAGCAGCTTCTGAGAAAGTTGTAGACAAATAGAATTGCACACAACTTGAAGTTGAAGTCCAACCGAAATGTTCTCATTGTCAAAGAAACGGTCATATGGAAGATCAGTGTTTTGATCTCCATCCTTGTTGCCATTATGGCAAGTCAAATCATTCCTCAGAAAAATGTCGTAACCAACAAAAATAAGATAGATTAAAGATACATTATGAATGGATCGATCCTTGGGAATGGTCATCCACAGTTAAAAGATTGTCTCAGTTCTACAACCAACTACAATCACACATAGTGCAGCCAACAGTGAACCGATGATGGTACTCTCATGCAGTTGAACGAGGGAGTACAACAGTGAAACTCTCATACACCTAAAGGGGGGGAGTTCAGAATTCAGATATATTTTGGAGAAGATTGTCTCTCCTTTTAGCTGCCAAAGGGAGGAAAATGTCAATGAAATTGACAAGTGGTTGTTAGACTGAAAGTCTCGACAACATCAGCGAAGCAGCCAGTGGGCATCTTCATCAGCCAGTGGGCATTTTTCTTCAGCAGTGAGCATCAACAAATTAGCCAGTGGGTGATCGACAACAAAAGCAACAATGAGCAACTTTTATCATAGCAAAAGAAACATTGAGTTGTTTTCTGACATCATCAGCTGGTGGGTGATCATCATCAGCAAATATGCCAGTGGGTGTTCATCAAATTGTGTCCGTGGACACCAGACGCTGTCTTCAAGAAAAGGATAGTTGGATCCTTTTGCAGCTTGGCACATGATGGAGTTTTCAAGCGACATTCAGAGATAAATCAGGCATGAGGCTGATTCATGTTCTCTTCATATTTGAATTTTTCTAGCATCCAACATTGGTGGTTTTTTAGGTAGTGTTTGTTTGAGGAGCAACTTGGGAACTTGGCAGATGGTCCCTTGTTCTTTTTGGATTTATCATTGAGGGGGGAATGTTAACCTCACTCTCTTAAAAACAAGTATAAATCCAAATAAAATAATTAATTAAATTAAATAATGAGAGTTAGTTCCTGAAATTAGGGAGTTTAGTTAGGAGGAGAGATTCTCTCCAACTAGTTTTTCTAAGTTAGTGTGTAATTGAGAAATTGTCTCAACCATAGTGTCCAAGATAGACGTACTATCTTGAGACCAACATCCTCATGTATTTATTTGTACTATTATCAATATTTGTACATTGGATTGATTAATAATGAGAATGTGAGGAATGCTGAAGGCCCTTTGCCTTTTCCGCCAATATTTTGTGTTTGGTTTTTATGTGTGTTTTCTATAATCTGTTTGAGTTAATTTCATTTTTCAATAATCTATAACTAAATTGCGCCATGCAGGGCAAGTGTAAGCAACACATTTAATATTCTCATTTGGGCGCATCTAAAACGTCCTATCTCCCATATCTGTGAAAGCTGTGTTTAAAATGCAAAATATAAGAAATGGCCTTTTAATAATAGATATTAATGTTAGTTCATTGTAAAAAATGTGTTGAGCAAACATGATCATAAAGCAAAGTACATATAAATTTGAGCGGGTACTAAGGAAGTGCTATGGAGATTTATATAGCAAAATAAAAAATGGTTTAGTAAATGGGGTATTTGCTTGAACGCGTGTACCATAAAAAAGCAAAGAGATAAAAGCTTTTGTTATGTACCATAAAAAAAACAAAGAGAAAAGCTTTTGTTATGGAAAATTTCCACAAGCTTACTTGGGATAAGGAGCTAGGAAGGAAAAAAAATTACTATGTCAAAGTGTTTAATCCCACTCATAGTCATCAACCAAAAGCATATATAGACGCCAATATCTCTTGGAGAGCCAAAATTCTTATTGGTCAGTTAAAGACTAATTCTCATCAACTAGGGTGTTGGAAAAGGCCAAAGGAAGTGTGGGAGGAAAGAGTATGCATTTTTTGTTCTTTTGGAAAAGTGGAAAAAGAAAAACATTTCATTTTAAAATGTGAGGCTTTCAAAGACAACAAGGACAACAAGGAAAGTTATGCAGATATGCTTGGGATAATCTATTTTGAAGCTTCACAGTGGGTAATCTATTTTGAAGCTTCACACAAAAAGGGCCTAATACATCAGATGAATAAGGAATCTGTCCCATAGGCTATCTTTAGCCTCCTGATGTTAAAATAATTTCTTTCTTTCTTCTTCTTTCTATATAAGTAAACTTCTCTCAGATTGTGATTATGTTAAAAACGGATGCAAAGAAACACTCGATAGGTATGGGATTATGTCTATACAAGTGGTGACAAATGAAATGATAAGCATGTGACAAATGCAATGTGATACAAGCTATGTAGTAAAGAAACACTCGAGGGGTATGGGATTATGTCTATACGAGTGGCGCCAATGATAAGCCGTGTAGTAAAGGTAAAAAGGTAACGCATGTCAAAGACATGGAAAGGAACTGCCGAGAGGCCAATTAAATGCTAAGCCACCCACAATTGCACATTAATAACAACCGTTGTAAGAATTTACAAATGGTTATAATAGAACACAATGTCATGCTAAATAATGTTTACTGTTGGACCTATCAGTGCATATGTAAATCCTGCTTGTTTTTCTCAGTGAACAATTGTTTCTCTTCGAGACTAAAATATTGACACTGACAGGGTGAGCGCAACTTCCTGGAGATGATTGGGTGGCTTCAAATCATCATGTTTGCGATCCACGTATGGCCTGATGCTGTAGCATTTTAAATAATGATCATTGCATTAGAAATAAAGACCATTTAAGCAATACTGTCAGCTATAAAAGATGACAACTCACAGTGCCATGGGAGGAATGGAACATTCAAAGGTTATATCAATAGGTGGAGTTTCATGAAAAGACTCTGATACAATGCAACAATAACAACGACTATACAAAGGACGCTCCAACGGTTAAGTTCCCGTTGGAAACTACACGATGGCAGGCTTTAAGAACGTGCATCCTATATATCATCACAACTCTGACAACATTGTAAAGAGCCAAATGAAAGTTTTGAAAGGAACAATGTGATTGAATCATTGAATAACCCCTATGAAGAATCCAGCGCCGCAAGAGTCATGTATGTTCAACAACGAAAAGCATAATTCGAACGTCAATTCCCAGCATGCAAAAGAAAACTCTAGCCATGCCTAGCCAGCCAATGTTGACTGTCAAGAGATAAACATATAAAGGATTATGTTAATGCCTACTGGAATTTGGCAGGTGCAAAGAACTCCACCAACTACCAAAGGTTGCACTCAACAATCCAATATAAACTATCATACGTTGCATATTGCATTACCTCCAAAATTTGCAGAACAAGAAGTGTTGTATATTGGGTATTGTCAGATTGTAGTACGCAGTGCATTCAAACTTATCAAAATGTATTGAAAGTGATGACTGCCTGCCATTGATGGATTTCATGTGCAGCTATGAGCCACATAGAAAGTTTCAAAGGTGAGGTCGCTCGAGTAGCTGGGCTACTATATTGTTGCAGACTTCAAGACCTACAAATCTAAAAGGGCGAACATGGATTTGAGGCGAGAGATGGTTGTTTCAAGCACTAGGCTTTGAGTTTCATTTTTTCTCTGTAGCAATATCACTTGCTGCGTTGGAACAAAATGAGGTATGGAAAGAAGGGTTTTCCTCCGAGCATCACAAGATGGTCACTCTTTGGAGATATGCCTAATTTTCGCAATTTGTCAACTATTGAAAGATCAAGTCACATACAACAGGGTAACGCTTGGTCCCTAATTGCAATTGTAATCTTCAAGCAAAAGGCGATTTACACTAGGAGATGGAAATGCGACCAGTTGCAAGGCCGCAAAATTGCACCTGTAAAGGTCATCGATTTATACGACCTCATCTATTATGCGACTATGCGACTTGACTTAGGTCACATTCCCATATGCGACTTGCTCCTATTTTAAAATACAACCTCCTTCCTGCGCTAGTCGCATGTGATGAAATCATCGCGCTAATTGGCAATGCGAATTGCACCACAGAAATAGAACTGTGTCCTTATCTATCTTTACAACACAGTTCTGCTCACAATCGCAATTTTGGACTTCATCGACGCGTTGGTGTGCTACAACTTGTCCTTCCTTTCAAATTGCGACTTATACTTCTGAGTAATTGAGTGGTTTTAGGGTAGTTACATAAATAGGGCGAATGATCAAAGACATAATCCATAAAGGGGTTGTTATCGTGCCGTGAACGAAGATTAAAATCCTTTGTAATGACCACCGCACTTGTAATAGCTACTAAAAACAACTCGATATCATAAAAGGCAAATCCATAAAGGGGTTGTTAACGTGCCTTGAACAAAGATTAAAATCCTTTGCAATGACCAACGCACTTGAAATAGCTACTAAAAACAAGTCGATATCATTAAAGCCATGATGATCATACACGCAGCCCATGTCAAAGGTCGATTAGGTGTCAACATGCATACATAAAGCATGCGTTGATTATTGGCCTCTAAATAACGTGTTGGAACTAAAGAGATAGCACCTTTCATTTCAAACATCTGACCAACGTAGCCAACACTCCGGCAGCCAATGAAAGAAAAAATGAATTATCGATGAGGGTGTATGTGGCTACCGCACTATGCATGGCTGGGCTCCCATTTGGCAATATTCCCTTTGAACCTTGCTCCAAGCACCGACTAATGGTCCTCACCATAGCAAGGAAGTGTGTCCAAATAAATGGCACAAAGGTAAAATGAACCATACAAAGGGATGTGATAAAGTCACGCTCGAATTATGAAATGAAGTGCAACCTGTATGCTTAATAAAGCTTTCATGTTACTATTGAATCTGATATTAATACTGTTCATGACATGAAAGAGACTTGCATGTTGAAAACATGAAAGGTACTCCGAGGAAATTCGAGAGAACAAAAATTGAACCAAATGATATTTATGATAGTTTAAGAAAGAATGATAAAAGAGGGAAACACTTATGCAGCCTCAATTTTATAATCCAATTAGGAGGGCCTAGCAAGGTATTCAGGAAATCATAAATGCTAAAGACTCTATAGATGGTGATTGCACAAAAAATAATGTGCAATAGCTATGTCTACTTTTGATCCTCCATGTCTTTCTTGGGGACATCATATCGTTCAGGTTTACACATGGAAAACTTTATTTAAAAACACCACTATTAATATCCAAATAAGGAAGGATGTTGGTGTTTCTCTCGGAATCTTTTACTTACATATGCCGTGAGCCTCTTTCCAAAATATGACTGAAGAAGCAGCTGAGGATGACCCTATACAAACCACATATTTTGGCATCGTTGTCGTGCAAAAAAGGATTATACAGAGGTCCAAATCAATCTCTTGTTTTCAATCAATTTGTTATGTCTCTGATAGTATTCTTTGTCTACAAACATGTATAACCGTTGTAATTAGGTTCAGGTAGAAGAAAGGGAACGATAATGGTGACCTATGTGGAGGAACCTATGGTTTCTCACAAAGGCTACACAACTACAGTTTTGGCAAGTCGGAAGGCCAGATACACATAGGCTTCTGGAAACAGTTAAGAATACCAAGAGCACAACATGAGAGGTTCATTGGATGCTTGCGAGGCATAGTAGCATGCAAGTAGACATGTCTTCTGACCTGGAAACAACATTGACAATGAGTACTCTAGATTTCCAAGAACTCTCTATACTCTTCTCATAACTACTCTGACATAATGTAAATATTTCTCATCATGTGTAATTTGATAAAAAGCTAATTTGAAATCAATTGGGCATGTATTAGTCATTAGACATGAGAGAGCAGTGAGGAAGTTCAAGAGTCATGAGGGGAAGAGAAAAGTCATGGTGGGTGAATAGTCTCCTCACGTCTATAAGTATACCCTCATGCCTCCTTTGAAAGGGACTTTTAGCACTCAAGCGAGGACTAGCATTAGATGACTGATTTGTGCTTGAAGAGCTAGAGGTAGTCAACTCTTGATAGCAAGTAGGGTGAGTTATGATGAGGCTAGGGTTTTGCTTTAGATGATGGTATGAATAGCCCATGTTCCACTATCGAGCTTTGATGGTTTATGGGATATGTACTTATATTTGCAACAACATCAATAAGAAGTTCTTCATTTCTGGAATTGATTCCCATGCTTTCTCATAGTGGTTGTAATGGTTGTATGGTATTTTCATTGGATTTGTATGCGTGATTTTACATAAACAATATGTTATGGACCAGTTTGTATTTGTTGCATGTGTGTTTGCTTTCAAATAAATGATTCTTATTCCATGCCATGCTAACAACTTATTATGAACTATTTTGCAATTAACCTCTAGCATGTTCTTGTTCATGTAGGGCTGAAATGGTTTTAGCTTACTAACCCTTCTTGTGGCATGTTTCTTGTTGCTTTTCAGTTGCATTCTTGTATGCTGTTTTGCAAGATGTCAATTATAGGTTGACTTCATTCCTACTGTCTAGGAATTTCTTTCTTACTCTCACTTTAACATTATCACATTTGATAGCCAAGAGTAAACAATTCATGGTGACAGTCAGACCCAAATTTGATGGGGCTCCTATCTCAAACAGTGTGAAGTCTAATTGGGACTTCACACCAGGGAGACCCTGTAGTTTTTCATAGGACATCTAGTGCCAACAACAAAATGATAGCTCAACCGTCGAGTAGTGGTCATGGGGTTTTAAGTTCGCTTTGAATGTAGAAGTGCCCTGCAACTTTGAAACCAAGACCCTAAGTGAAAGCATCATTGAAAAGTATATGTGAGGTACCATTTAGATATTTAAGAAAAAATGACCAAAATGATAGCAAGGTGCACCTGATAAGTACTTTGAGATAGAAAAGGCCCAAAATGAGAAATTTTGGTAAATTGAATAAAAGGTAGGGTGATGAAGAATTAAGTGGCTTGATCCCAATGTGACTAGCGGTTCAAAAAATAGAGCTCATGGACTCCCAAACAAGCCTCCAAAAGATGGTGAAATTGACATATATAAGGGAAGTGGTCACATTTCCACCTCATTTGTACTTTTTCTGATGTGGTTCTTGTTGCGATCCTATAGAAAGGTCAAGTGGTTGTGGTCATCTAGAGGATCATATCAACTAGCGGTGAAGAAACATGAGTAGTCATGATACCCTCTTAGTTGATTCAGTAGCAAACTATAAGTTGTACAAATTCAAGCACAAGTTATATTGGTGATAGTGCTGGAAGAGTATGCGAAGATCCTTGATGTGGCTTGAGCATTTCTTGGAATGAATGGTGTGGTCTTCCAAGTATTCTAAGATGCGATCATCCAGTCATGAAAGATGTAGTCCATGGCCCATTAAAAAGTGGCTCCAACATTTTTAAGATGAAAGGGCATGACAAAATATATGAAGGTATCCCATGGTGTGGCGAATGCAGTATTGTACTAATCAATGTCTGAAATCTAAATTTGGTTGGAGCCTCAGAAACCATTCATAAAGGATAAGGTTTCATGCCCTGCAGAGGTTTTGATGAACCGATCAATAAAAGGGGTGGGGTAATTATCTTTATGGCATGCTTTATTCAAATCACAAAAGTCATTTTAGACCCAAATGGTCCCCTATTTTTATTGATTGGTATAGGGTTGGAAATTTAAGATGTGTAAGTAATGGGGTAGATGAATATATCTTTGTGCAATTTATTGATTTAGATTTTGATGGCTTCAGATTTAGAGGGATGCAATGATCACTTCTTTTTCCACATAAGGGAGGCATCATGCTAGGTGTCGATACAATGTTCGATGATAATAGAACTTATACGAGACATTTCAGAACATGACCAAGTGAAAATGTCCCTGTATTTTTGGAATAGGGCTTGATATGAGGAAAGTTCCTCTAGAGAGCAGGTTGCCCCAACGATATTTCTTCAAATATGCTAAGCTTGTTGAGATATCCACTTTAATGGTAGGTGATATGTTTTCCATATTTCCCTCTTCAAATGCATCTAACACCAGTATGGGATTTTTGAACTAGTCTACATGGCCTGTAGGAATAAAACCTTGGTTTATACAACGTAAATGGTGTTTATGGGTGTGGTGGAAGGTATGAATGATTTTTCTTAGAAGAAGAAAGAGCAATGATGTATGGTGTCCCATGGACATTCTATTTCTGTCATGGAATTAATAATATCTTCATTATAATGAAAAAGAGAAAAATGGGATGGAGGCATTGGTAGGTCATGAGGCATTGTTTGGCACATGAAAGTGATAGTTCACAAATAGGTGTATGATACTGTACTTGTTTCCATATGACCAAGATATGTGAAGAATGAATAGATAGGTTGGGTCCATATGGCTTGGATAGTGCAACCTTCATAATGAGTTGAATGATCTTGACAATGTGGAATGATGAGTATATGAATTTAGTCATTGTTCCTACAAAAGAAGAAATGAAGTGAATATGCACTCTCAACGATGTCCTTTGACCCTGCTCTGTTGGAATCCATTGTACTTGTACTCCTAAGAGATGGAAAAACACCTACGGTACCTAGAGGCAGAGCAACACTCATGGAAAGCACAATGTCAGTTGAAAACCAAAAGCAACTTGAGGACTCACATGCAACACACTTTGGTGACTAACTAGAATGTTTGCGCAATTTTCACCGGGAGGCTGGGAGACTGACTACTAGAACTGCGCAGAAAATAGTCTGGACTGTCAGTGGGTTGACTATCTGCTGAACCTATGCAGAGCACAATACAGATTGGCCTTCTGAGGACTGAAATTTCACAATGTGTAGTTTCATTCAACAATGACTACAACCTCATCAACTGCATCTGCGCAATTCTTGGGGCTAGCAAGCACTAGTTCTCAAAATTGCACAGAGCAAGCATGGAGACCAATGTTTGGCAAGATATGCACATTTTATGGGAAGAAGGAATAGCATTCACTCTCAGAAATGTTCCTTCACTCTCAGAAATGCGTAGTGAAAGCTGGGCATGGCAAGGTTCGGGTGAAGGCTGCCCAGACCCACTGACGGGCAACTGAAAACACGTAAAGTTTGAATGCATGTGAAAATATGAGTGTAGAGAAGAGTGAACGATCATGCATGCAAACAATGAGTGCAGGATTCAGTAAAATCTGAAACAAGTAAGTGTGTGAAACAAGTCACCAGAACGATGACCGTCAGTGTAGAAACAATGTCATGCATGCGACAACAGTAAGATGCAATGGAAAAATTGAAACAATGGTTCTACAAGCTAACATGCATTAATATGATAGTAGGCAATCAAAAAAACCAAGCAAACAACACTCACACAAATCAAAATACAAAAAGTGACCAAAAAGCAACAAATGACATGAAAACTGGACTTACCCTAAAAATGTTGAGCTTAGTGTGTCAAATTCTCCTAGATGCGATGTGGGACACTAGAGATCCAAGATCTAAGTGAGGATTGATATATGCATCATCGAATAAATAGTTTTGATAAGACCGAGGTTTATGATGCACATGCCGCAAATTTAGGAAAGAACGACACTTGGCAGGAGGTTTCTAAACAGCGTTTGCAGGTGACCCCCACTTGCTAAAAATGGATCCCTAAAATCTAGAGATGCTTTTTTATTTTTCCTTTTTCTTTTTTGGGAAAAACAAGCCCATGCATGTAAAGTAATATTTCTCAGTCCTGGAGGGAACTGGTCAACTTAGGAACACATGCAATGGGTTGCGAGACCTGGAGTGATTTCTGCATAGTTTTTTGGCTGAGTGGGTCTGGTTGCCCCTTAGGCTCTACGCAATTTCTAGACTGAAGCCTAGGCTATTAGCTAGAACTACACAAATTTTGAGAGCAAGCCCAGTGATGGGCTGGTCTGTGCAATTTCTAGAGGGAAGCCTTCCTGCTTGCTCTGTGCATTTTTGGAGAGTAGTAGGGTGCCTTGGTGGTCTACGTAATTTTTTAGAGGAAGGTTGGTTTCCCTCCAATTTTATGTAATTTTGAAAGTGAGAATAATAGCTAGAAAATGATCAAGTTCCAGGATGTCAGCCTGCGGGTGGAAGGAAAACAAGTTAGCAAACAAAAGCTGTTAAGCCATAGATACTTAATTGAAGCTTATCTACCTAGACAATGCAAGACATGGTGCTGATGATGGTTGGTAGGGAGTCTCCAAAACAAAGCTAAGGAAAAATTTTGGAGGGTGGTTGTAGCTGCTACAACACTTGGCGACACACTAGTAGAACTCCAGCTCTCTGAATGGACTTTGTTTCATGAAAAGCAAGTCTAACTCCTCCGGAGTCATTTTTCGATTCTTAGATCATCGTGGTGTCCACACTAGCTTGATTGAAAGATGTAGCACCTGCCATGCTCTTGATCAGTCAACACACATTCCAAGACAAGTCAACTTAGTTGTTTTGATTGGGAATGAGGGGTATATTAATGCACAAGTAATATGACTATCAAAGTTTAAGTTTCATCTCTGGTGTTGCTCCACTACCAGCAAGACTGGACAGTGCCCCAGCGGAGTCATGCAAGAACACAAGCATCGATCCATTTCCAACGAGCCTGGTCAGTACCCTGGTAGAGTTACTTGCATCACATCTCTACATAGGAAGCCTTTGTCTTATTTCACCTTATTCATTTTTTTCAAAAAATTTCACATTTTTTATTTTAGTTTTCATTTTTTTTAAGAACTATGTATATGCACTTATTTATTTCGAAGGCAAAAGAGGGATCCCAACTTATTGAGAGAATAAGAGGTTGCTCCTTCCGAAAATAATTTTATATATACCTCTGGCATAGTTGTTAAGGTTTTCCCCCTCACCTTAGTTTACTTGACTGAGCTAACAAGGATTAACCCAAAACAACTGACTAGAGTAGGTGGTACTAGTTAGAGTGCAAGCATTGTGTTTTCACCAAGATTCACTTTGAACAGAACCTATTTTCCATTGGTGTATCATTGAATCAAGAAAACAAGTTCTACAAAAAGAGAGAAGACAACAGATAACCAAGTATTGATAGTTGTACAAGTCCTCTTTTACTTTACCCTGCTTGTTTCAAGAGCCATACACGGTTACACGTGAACCTAAGCTACGCACGTAAATAGGAAAACAAACAAAACATCAAAGAGTAGAACTAAATGCGAAAGAAAAGTAAGTAAGCAAAGCAAGCGGGCAAGAAAAAAAACAAACAAAGAAATAAACAAAACATGCATGCAAGCAAACAAAATATAAATAAAAAACTACTCCTACTCCTAAGCTAATGGTGCATGGGTCTGATCACGTGAAGTGATATTTCTAGTGTAGCCATCGTCACATTGGTTGACCCATGTTGGTGAGGACATGGTTGACGAAGAGCATAGTCAACCAAACCAGTAAACATGAAATATATAATAATGAAGACAAACACACTTTGATTTTAAATGCATCAATGGAAAAGAAAAAAGTGAAAGTGCGTGACATGCACTTTGTGGACTTACCATGGCATTGTCATACACTGTGTGCAGTAGTTAAGCATATGCACTCTCTTGGCTGTGACAGGAAAGAAAACATGTGTAACATAGACAACTTACATCATGCAAGAGTGCTTGTTGTGTAAGATTCCTCCAATGCATGAGCAATGGGATCATGTGATTCAAGTGGAGGAGGAAATATATGTGTGTTTGATTGGTCTTCAGTACATACAGATGAGAATTGAGGAGCTTTAGGTAGTTCAAAATTTCCTGATCGAAAGTGAAACTAACCTCAGGATAATGGGGGTCTGACATAACCATTAGCTTGGGCTGAAGTGCCTCGACATCCTGTGGGGTTTCAACTTCATCGACAGATAGATCATCATAAACAGGTGGCTTTGAAAGATCAACAACGATAGAATCAACATCGTGATTGAATATGGGCGTAAATAGATCGTGACTGCTAGGATAAGAAAAATAAATGAGTTCATCGAAATCCTCATGATTTGATGAATCAAACAGAGGGATAGATGTGAAGCAAGAATTTTTACCCTCTGCATTTCCAAAAAAAGTAGATGAAAAATCAAGTTGATTTTCAATGAATAATTTTTCCTCTCTGCTGTCAGATCATGGAATGAAATGTGGTGTGTTTTGTGAATAATGAGAAGTAGATGCATCCATGGATGGATTTACACAAGAAAAATCAGAGATAGAAGAATCACCAAAGTTGTTAGGAAAAAGCGAAGGAGACACAGATAGAAGGAGGCCATCCTTCCCCATAGGTTGATGTTCAGATTCCCAATCATACTCATCATAAATGACAACGCAGGCTGGTTTTGGAACATAAACTCCCTCAATGGCTTGATCCTCGTTCACAATAGGTTTAGATTCAGGAATGAAAGAATACAAGATGGTGCAATCATGAGGATCAATAGAACATGGAGACAGAGGTCGAGGTAATAAGTGTGTATGACAACCCATGGGCTTCCCAACCAAATATGCGAAGAAATTGAGAATAGTGAGGGTGGGCGAATGTGACAGTTGAATAGACATGTGTGCATGTTCTCCCACACCACTCTGTGCGGGTGGATTTGTTTGAGGAAAACCATCACTTGTGACAATAATGGTGTCCGCTTGTGATTACACAACTCCATCACTGAAGTATGATGAGTAAGGTTTGAACTTCAACTTCACATTGGGATAGAGTAATTTGGTAAGGCAATATTCAAATCTGTCCATGAGATATTGGAATTCCATCTGACTTTTTGGAACTTCAAACATGAGTAAATGAAAAAACTTCCAAAAATCCATAGGTGATTCAGTGGGCCTTCCATTGTTTTAACATTTTTTTGTCAAGAGATTCAAGACCAAAATGATCAAAAATAGATTTGATTAGATCATTGAAGTGTTTAAATGAGTGCACACAATTGGTAGGTAGGTTATGACACCATCGTTCTGGGGATCCAAAAGGTGTGTATGAAAGCAACATGCTGACCTCTAGTTCATCAAAATATTTCACATCCTCCAAGAATGCAAGGACATCATGTAAGTTCTCAGGCTAGGCAACTTTGCTCTCACCATCATACGTGATTTCAGACAAGTTCTCAAAAAACTCCTTCATGATTTCAATGGAGTGTGCATTGGATAGACATCATGGAGGGTTAACTACAACAATATCCATTATAAACATGTGAAGATTTAGAACAAGATGTGATGACACAGCTTGTCATCTAGCCCTCCTTCTAGCGCCATAAATTTTGATGGTGTTGGACCCGCCAAGATGTTAGGGGATCACCCTGGTAAGAAGTCCCAACTCGACCTTAGCATGTTTGGAGTAGGAGTTCCAGTAGTGGGTAGTACGGTATCACCTTAACTATGGTTGTGTGCAGAGGTAAGTAAGATGTCCTTGTTGGAAGCAAGGGTGTGACCTTGTAGCAAGTCAAGGAAGGTGCGCGAAAGGCTCTAACACACAGAAAGGGGGAAGAGTGCGCCCCTTAGAAACTTGTGATAACACGTAGCTTGAAACGGAACACATGAGATGGAAAGCAAGATAACCGACGATCTAAAGTGATGGATTAGATTAACAACATGCTTTGATAAGATTCATACAAACACATACGAAATTGTACATACATACACGCGTAAATAACAACTACATACATCATTAGAGTAATTAGGATAACCAAACTACAATAACAACATATGCATGAAATGTGCTCCCTCTATTATATTAAAAGAGTGAAAGATCAAATCATACATACAACCATGAAAACCACTAGCCCTGATAGCAAAACATTACAGTCACTACTGCCTGCTCCTCCAAAAAGATGTACTAGCTCTGCACTGTGGAGAAGCCAAGCCTATTTACAATAAACTCCAAGCTTTCTCTAAGTTATCCCTATAGGAATCTTGGCTCCCAAAAGCATGTGCAATGAGCTATGAGGTTCTATAAATAGCAAAGGGTGGGGTGACCCTTGACATTCCACTTTGTGGCTCTTCACCTACCCTCATGACTCTTCAACTTACACATGATGGTTACATTCTACTATTGACACTTGTTCTTTTGTTTTTACAACATGTTTACATTAAAATCTGCACATGTACCCATGTGAGACCAAAATAGGCTTGAGTAAGCCTTGGAAGACATCACTAAGAATTAGAAAGTTGTGGGAAGACTAGCTCTTCGACATCTTCTCAATGATTGATGGTGGTGAATTGATGCCAAGCTTGGTAGTCTGTTATAGTGTCCGTGTGCTCTATGGTGACATCTTTCTAAAAGCAGACCCTTGCCTCTATTTCATCTGAGTACACTGATTTGGATCCTTTGTCCAACTCAGTGGATAGCATGTGCATCATGTTCATGAGTGCATCTAGACTAGTGACATACTTGTGCATAATGTTTACACTCATCTGCAAGTCTGCACTAGTGGCTATGCACATCAATTGATCAAAGTACATGTCCAACTCTAGTCGGACTTGTTTCTTTGTCTTCACCTCGATGAGTGTGCCAATTGATGGGATCACATGCATGTGCACAATGACATCCATGCTCCTGAACACCCGTGCATGTGAAGCCTGTAAGCTGGTGATGCAGGAGTTCCTCATAGTTCTAGATCTAACTCCGTATGCATGCCTTCAACTCCACTGCCTTTGGCTTCATCATCTTTGGAAAGTGCAATGGTGCTTGCTTGTACCTCAGTGTCCATATTTACACATGATCAAAATCAGTGTGTAAGTATGGAAATATGCATACTCTCCTAGCACAACAGTGCTACCAATCATTGAGATGGACAACTAACTTATGCATGGTGACGAACCTGAAGTATAACTTCTTCATGATTGTCTTGAGAGACAATACTTCATTTAGTATCGCTCTCTTCAACTCTGCTTTGGTGGATGCTATAAATTTCTCTTCTCCTTGCTTGGCCACTTATAGCTACTTAGCCATGCACTCATTCTCAGCTATCAAGAATCTAACACTCGGGCTGGTGGCTTTGGCATATGCTCTTGTAGCATCGGCTAATGAAGCTAGATGCCTGTGCACATCAAACATGATCAGTCAAACTTCAAACTACACAGGGGATACATGGACATCTGAAGTGGGCACTCTGTGCAGCTGCACAAATTTGTGTTGTGATTCGTTGAAATATATGTTGTGTATATCCACTTCTGAATTTTCCTCAAGGATTTCAATGTCTCCTTGATCGCTTGGGATTTGCTTTTGCTTCTAGATTTGGTGAAGCCAGTGGGGTGACCTCTTCATTTTGAGGCATGAGGTCAATGTCCTGATCTAACTCATGTTGAACCATATCCATGTACATCTTCTCTAGCATCTATTCAATCTCCTCAGATAAGTCATGTTCTTGCGACTCCTCAGCCTGTCTGTTATGTGCCAGTTTCTCGGATGAGTCAATAACCTGTATGGGTGCAGTTTCATCAATATGTGAATGTTGCACCTCCTGTTTTTCCTATTCCTATTGCACTTCCTTCTCTCTTATGCACAACTCTTGCTCTTCCCTGAGTTGCTTCTTCAACTCCTATAACTCTTTTTCTATTTCCTCCATCTTCTTCTTCTCTCTTTACTTTTGCATGATCCTTCTATCACCTCTTCACCTCAATCTCCAAAGCTTATTTCAACACAAGTGGATCTGCTTTGAACTTGCATCTTTGCTTTGCCTTTGTGCTATCTACAAACTTCCTCTTTCCTTTGTCAAGTGCAGGTCTGATGCCCTCTACTATTGCTGATGAAGCTTCTCTCTGTGATTTTGCTGCCTTCCGCACTCCTAACCATTATACATCCATGTTGATTGGTTCATTGAGCCTAGAGAAGTCATAGAAATATCTTCATGGGTCTTCCTTACACCAATGACACACCCCGTGGATCCAAGGATGATGCACTCTCACACAATGTTCCTTCTCTAAGCAATGTGGGTCATACCGATTGAAACTTCTAGTGCCGAAGGTGAATCTTTTGAATTCCTTCGTCTCGACCTCAGCATGCTTGGGATTCTCGATCTCATACAACCTGATCTGCAAAGGAAGAGTGGGCCAAGGTGCCTTCTTCTTCCTATGCAATCTCGTTGAGAACCTTGCCGACATGTGATATGACATTTCTTGCATGACCAACTTATCCATGGAAAACTTCAGTAAAAGATGCGGAGCCTTCTCCACGTTGTACATCTAGATGAAGTTGCCAAGGGATCAGGCATACCAATCTGTTATGCCAATCAATGCCTCCATCACTTCCTGTGACATGAAAGTTGGATCATGATCAAAGAACATCCTTTATACCATGGTGATGAAGTGGTCTAGCAGCTGTATGATAACTCCACGGAAGTTGCATTCAGAGAACAACCTACAATAGGTGTGCACTGAGGTTTTTGAAGGTGTCCATGCCCAACCCAAGCCTGGGAACTGCTGATGGGCATTGTCTCCATCAAGTATGTAAGCAAGCATTGATAGCTTTTCTTACTGACCCTTGGGCAGATGTCGAGCTTCTATCACTTGATCCTTCAACTTGAGAGCCAACATGTCGAACTAGTTGAAAGGTCTTCCTTCGATTGCCAGTTTATCCAACACAATCACCTAGCTCTGTTGGAAGGTTTATGTGTTCTCTTGGCCATATAAGAGGAATGTGAAGATGACCAAGATCTGATATGCCTTCCGTTGTATCCTTGTCTTGTATCCTTCATTTGGTGTCATCTTGAGCTTAGATGGCTCTTTCACCCAACTCTTCAAGAAGTCTCTTGAGTTTTCACTGCTATTGGGTCCAGAGAAGGGTGCATCCATCGTGATCAATGACTGCAGAAAGTGATACATCTCATCAAAGTACTTTTCCCTGAAGGTATCAAGTTTTGTTCCACTGACACTACTCAACACCATTGTCTCTGGATCAATATGAGAGACAATCCAGTTGATCATGTCCGTGCATGGAAACGCAAGATACCTGCATTCAATTCAGTACAAGCCAGACTTACATATGTTGATATAAAAGCTACAATCTTCCAGGTTCTCCTTAAATGTGCCTGAAAATGTGTCATTGATGTCCTACCATTTCATGTTGATCTCCTTGTCTACTAACAACTTAGTGTCTTCATAGATGGGCAAAATCATAGACACTTATTCAACTGCATCTCCAGTTGCACTCTCAACGGTGTCCTTTTACCCTGATCCCTTGGAAGCCATTGTACCTAGACTATTGAGAGATGAACGAACACATGTGGTACTTGGAGACAAAGAAACACCCATGGAAAGCATGATGTCAGTTGAAAACCAAAAGAAACTTGAGGACTGACATGTGACACACCTGGTTGACTAATTGGAGGGTTCACGCAATTTTCACCAAGAGGTTGGGAGAATGATTGCCAGAACTACACAGAAAATAGTCCAAATTGTTAGTGGGATGACTGACTGCTGAAACTTCATAGAGAATAGTCGAGTTTGGCTCGCTGAGGATTGAAACTGTGCAATGCGCATTTTCAGTCAGCAATGATTGCAACCTGATCAATTCCATCTGTGCAATTCTGAGGGCCAATAGACACTGCCTCTCATAATTGTGTAGAGAAATAATGGAGGCCAGTGTTAGGAAATCTCTGCACAATTTTTGGGAGGAAGGCAGAGCTTTCACTCTCAGAAATGCATAGTGAAATATGGGGAAGGCAAGATCTGGGAAAAGGCAGCCTAGACCTGTGGACGGACGATTAAAAAAATGTAAAGGTTGAATGCATCTGAAAAGATGAGTGTATACAAGAGTGAATGATCATGCATTCAAACAATGAGTGTAGGATTCAGTAAACGGGAACCAGGTAAGTGTGTGAAGCAAGTCGTCACAAGGACGATCGTTAGTGTAGAAAAAATGGCATGCATGTGATCAGAGTAAGATGCAATGGAAAATTGAAACAATGCTTCTATAAGATAACATGCGTTAATACGAAAATACGCATTCAAAAAACCAAGCAAACAACACTCACATAAACTGAAATACAAAGAGTGACAGAAAAACAGCGACAGACATGAAAAGCAGACTTACTCGGAAAATGCTGAGCTAAGTGTGCCAAATGCTTCGAGATGCGATGTGGGATGCTAGAGATCCAAGATAGAAGTGAGGAATGAGATCTGAAGTGTCAAATAAATGATTTTGATAAGATTGAGGTTTATGAAACGCATGCCACAAATATAGGAAAAAGCGACACTTGGTGGGGGGTTTCTAAAACGACTTTTGCATGTAACCCCCAACTTCTAAAAATGGATCCCTAAAATCTAGGGATGTTTTTTTCTTTTTCCTTTTACTTTTTCAGGAAAAAGTAGTGCATGCATGCAAAGTATGATTTCTTAGTCCTAGAGGGAACCGATCAAATTGGGAGCACATGCAATGGATTGCGAGCCTTGGAGTGACTTCTGCGCAGTTTCAGGGCTGAGTGGGTTTGGCTGCCCCTCAGTATCTGCAAAATTTCTGGATTGAAGCCCAAGTTATCAACTATAACTGTGCAAATTTTGAGAGTAAGCCCAGTGATGGGTTCCTCTACATAATTTGTAGAGGGAAGGCTGCCTGCTTGCTCTGTGCATTTCTGGAGAGAAGCACGCTGCCTTGATGGTATGCACAATTCTAGAGAGGAAGGATGGTTCCCCTCCAGTTCTACACAATTTTGTAAGTGAGCACAACATCCAGAAAATGACCAAGTTTCAGGATGTCATCTTACAGGCAGAAGGAAAACAAGTTAGCAAACACAAGCTGTTAAGCCATAGAAAATCAATTGAAGCTTATGTACCTAGATAGTGCAAGACATGGTATTGAGGATGGTTGGTAGGGAGGCTCTAAAACAAAGCTAAGACAAAATTTTGGAGGGTGGTTGTAGCCGCTACAACACTACTATATAATCGGGTCAACATTGTTGCCATAAGCTAATAGACCTTCCTAATGTCCTGTATTCTCTAAACTTGATCAACCTTAACTTTGAACTTGGAGGGTTCTTGCCACCATGATATTAGGATATATTTAGTAGGCATATGGAAATATGACATCCACCTAGTGTTGAACTCTCCTCTTTCTTTGGTAACCTGTAGTAGGCAACAATGTATGTAGTAGTAGAGGAAGAAAAAGCTTCACTTGTGTGGCTCCTTATAACCTATCATTTTTTATCAGTATTCTGTAGTATCCAGTCAATGGCTTATGCACATGGGAAGAACAATAGATGCATGGCTACTTTGTGAATCCATGGCCTCTTGATATTAATATATACTTTGAAATTATCTTGATCCTGGGGTATCTTCTTCTTATAAAATTTAGAAGATATAGCGAACCATGAGAGATTGGTGGTATTGTTAATGTTGCATGTCGTGTCCCCATAGATTGGTGGTGGAATTACTTCTAGGACTTATTGGATACTTCTCTCGGATATTTTGAGAGAAGAATTGACTCCTGGAGGCGCCATCTCTCTAGAGAAAAATGATATTGATATAGAGTCCATATCAATGTCATCTAGCATTTTAAACAAGAAATCCCAAGATGAGAATGATACATAAATAATATTAATCATAGATATAAGAGTGAACCAAGCTTCAAAATGTAGGGAATAATATGAGAAATTTGATCCTGGGATCAATTAAAGAGAAAGTTATTGGGTCACACAATTTGAAATTCATAAAGCGAGAGGTGAACAAACTAGTGACTTGGTGACTAGTCAGTATGATATGGCTGAAGGTCACTAGGTTGTTGAAAATGGGTGGTTTCTAAGTCATAGCATGATCTATATTGCAAGGTCATGGATCATGTAGGTCTCAAGGTCATAGTCTAAGATAGGTAGCAAGGTCGCAGTTCAGATTCTATGGTGATTTTTTGAAGCACAACTTGGTTCCTTTGATGGCTAGATGGAAATTCCATGGCTTGAGGTGGGAAATTCAACCTAACGAGAACTTGGGAATCAAAGGAGGTTGAGAGCAAGAGAGATGTGCTTTAGATGGGGCTTAGTTCTTAAGAAATGGGATGCTAAGAAGACGAGTAAAGTGTCTGGAGGGTTTTTATTGGATGTGGAGCCTGATTATCTTCTTTATTTAGATGTATCACCGCATTGGACCCCAGTTCATAATGTGGCAAAAACATCGCCCATAGAATATATGCTGCAAGGGGGGTCTTGGGGGGTGACTGCAATCTTTGGGAGCCCCTGCATGTGGCGGGGGATCTGGAGCAGCACCCTCGAAGCTAAAAATAGATGTAAAATTACCTTGTAAAATGTTGTAATTTCGTAGTCAATATGGGCCATTCATTAGGTGGAGATCTGACGATAGAAGTTATGTTTAATTTAGGGTTGGATTTTTTTTTCCCTAGAAGGAAACCCCTCACTATATATAAGGGAATTGTATTGTGTCTATGTAGATCTGTATTTTGAATGAGAAAGAGAGAGGAGATTTTTTGAGAGTGAAGAGGGAATTACAATGGATCTGCTATAGGTTGTATTGCTTTAGTTTGTTGGATAATATAAAAGGAAGGATTGGCTGTTTCCCATGGACGTAGCCCAAATTGGATGAACCACGTATATCTGTGTCTCTCTTATTTTGTCTGTTTTTTGTGTTTATATTTCTGCAATATATTTTATGTGTTCCATTGCTCTGTACTGTATAATTTTCTAACAACTGGTATCAGAGCCAAAGGTTTATTTGGCTGATAAAATCATAGGAGAGAAGGGTTCCTGGTTTGAGTGGGAGCAATGGTAGAAGATGGTAGGTTTAGGGTCGAAAAATTTAACGATCAAAGCTACCTGCTGTGGAAGATGAAGATGGAAGATTATATGTATCAAAAAGATCTGTACCTACCATTGAGTGGAAAGACAAAGAAGCTGACGAGTATGACAGACATAGAATGGGATATTCTCAATAGAAATGCACTTGGAACAATACAGTTGTGGCTAGTAGCGTCTAATATTTTGAAGGAAACAACAATAGAGGGTTTAATGAAGGCATTGGAAAAACTATATGAAAAACCCTCGGCCTCAAATAAAGTATTTCTTATGAAGCGTTTATTTAATATGAAGATGTCAGAAAGTGGATTTGTTGTTGATCATTTAAATGAATTAGTTATAGTTACCAGTCAGTTAAGTTCTGTAGGGGCAACTTTCGATGATGAAGTTAGGGCTCTGTTATTTCTATGATCATTGCCAGAAAGTTGGAATGGTTTAGTTATGGCCATTAGTAACTATGTCTCTAGATCTATTACTTTAAAGTTTGATGATGTTATCGGTGAAATCCTTAGTGAGGAAATGCGATGGAGAAGCTCCAGTGGGACATTAGGTAATGCTTTGTTTGCAGAGACTAGGGAAAGAGAAATGGAAAGAGGAAAGAGCCCAAGATATCATTGTAAGTCAAGGAAAGGTAGATCCAAGTCTAGATCAGGGATAATGTGCTGGGAATGTGGGAAGAAAGGACCCCTGAAGAAAGACTACAAGTCTCGGAAGGGAAAAGAAGGAGACGTTCAACAAGAAAACAATCATGAAGTGAATGTGATAGGTGACGTGTTGCAAGATGCTTTGATTCGTTCATTAGAAAATATTATTGATGCCTGGGTGGTAGACTCAGGGGCCTCATTCCATGCCACACCTGATAGGAAACATTTTCATGATTATGTTCAAGGATATTTTGGACAGGTTCGACTGGTTGATGATAGATCCTATAAAATCATTGGAATGGGTACAGTTTTCATAAAACAATAGAATGGAAATAAATGGATATTGAAGGAGGTAAGGCATGTTCCAAATTTGAAGAAAATTATTATTTCAACATGGCAGCTGGGAGGTGAAGGCTGTGCGACTACTTTTACAGATAAAAGTTGGAAGGTCACTAAAGGAGCCCTGATAATAGAAAAAGGAGAAAAGGTTGGTACATTGTATTTATGCAATGGTATTTCTAATTCTGTTAATATTTTAACCTCTACAGGAGAAGATACGACATTGTGGCATCATAGGCTTGGGCACATGAGTGAGAATGGGATGCAGATTCTTCACTCAAGAAATTTGTTGCCAGGTTTGAAGCATGTTGATTTAAAACTCTGTGAGAATTGTCTTATTGGAAAACAAAAGAGAGTCAGATTCCTCAGAGTTGGGAAAGAAAAGAAGAGCAAAAAATTAGAGCTTGTGCATACAGATGTATGGGGACATGCTTAGGTATCATCTCTCAGTGTCTCTCGTTATTATGTTACTTTTATTGATGATGTAATAAAAAAGACCTGGATTTGTTGTGTTTGAAATAAATCTGATGTATTTGATACTTTCAAGAAATGGAAAGCTTTGGTTGAAAATGAGACAGGAAAAAGGTTGAAGTGTCTCAGATCAAACAATGGAGGTGAATATTGTAGCAAAGATTTTGATAGGTATTGTTCATAGAATGGAATTCGTAGAGAGAAGACAGTTCCAGGAACACCACAAGAAAATGGTGTGTCATAAAGGATGAACAGGACAATCATGGATCATGCAAGGTGCATGAGATTGCATACAAAATTGCCTTTACAATTTTGGGTAGATGTTGTAGATACTTTTGTTTATATAATAAACAAAGGGTCTTCAAGTTCCTTGGATGGTGGTATTCCAAAGGAGGCATGGACAGGTAAAAACGCAAAATACTCATTTTTAAAGACTTTTGTTTGTGAAACCTTTGTCCACATTAATAAAGAAAATAGAACAAAGCTTGAGGAAAAATCAAAGAAATGTACCTTTATTGGATATGGTGTTAATGATTTTGGTTATCTCTTTTATGATTATGAAAAACACAAAATCATTAGGAGCAAAGATGTCATATTCAATGAAAAGTTTTTGTATAAGGATCTGCTTCAGGAAAAGAAACAGAAAAAATAAAGTAGAGAATACATCGTGCTTGATGAGATCACAGATAAAGTGAAGGTTCCTGAAAACCATAATGATCAATGGCAAGAACAAATAAAACAACCACAACAATAGCAACCACCTCAAACACCTGAAAGTGGTGTTAGAAGATCTACCAGGATAAGTAGATCCCCCGAATGATACTCTCCTTCATTATATTATGTATTGTTGACTGATTCTGGTGAACCAGAATGTTATGAAGAAGCAGTGCAGGTAGAAACCAAGAAGAAGTGGGAACAAGCCATGAAATAAGAGATGGACTTCTTAGCACATAACCAGACTTGGGACTTAGTTAGGTTGCTTGCAGGTAAAACAACATTACAAAATAAATGGGTTTATAGTTTGAAGGAAGAACATGGAAGTAGAAAAAGATATAAAGCTAGACTTGTGGTGAAGGGGTTTGCACAGAAAAAGGGTATAGGCTTTGATGAGATATTTTCTCCTGTTGTTGAAATGACTTCAATCAGAACTACTTTAATTCTAGTAAAAGTTGAAGATTTGTATCTTGAGAAGTTAGATGTAAATACAACCTTTCTCCATAGGGATTTGGAGGAAGAGATATATATGCAGCAACCACAAGGATATGAGGTAAAAGGGAAGGAGAAACTAGTGTGTAGGTTGAAGAAGAGCTTGTATGGCTTAAGATAGGCTCCAAGATGGTGGTATCTAAAATTTGATAAGTTTATGTCTGAACAAGGTTATACTAGATGTCCCTCTGATTATTGTGTTTATCTCAAAAGGAAAAATGATGGCAGCTATATTATATGGTTATTGTATGTAGATGACATGCTTGTTGCAGGTTCTAACATGCTGGAAATAAATGTGTGAAAAAGAAAATTATCAAACTCATTTGAAATGAAGGATTTGGGTGCTGAAAAACAAATCCTTGGTATGCGAATAACTATAGACAGGAAGAATCGAAAATTAACATTGTCTTGGAGTGAGTACATAGAAAAGGTGTTGAAAAGATTTGACATGTAGAATCCAATACCAGTTAGTATACCTTTGGCTAACCATTTCAAACTAAGTAAGGAAATGTGTCTCGAGACTCAAGAAGAAATGGATCATATGTCTAAAGTTCCATATGCATCAATAGTTGGAAGCTTAATGTATGCAATGGTCTACACAAGCCTTGATATTGCACATGTAGTGGGAGTTGTAAGTAGGTACATGAACAATCTAGGAAAAGAACATCGGATGGAGGTGAAGTGGATTCTCAGGTATTTGAGAGGTACCACAAATAAAGCATTATGCTTTAGTGGTTCAAACATTTCTCTATAGGGATATGTTGATGCAGATATTGCAGGTGATAAAGATAATAGGAGGAGCACAACAAGGTATGTGTTTACTATAGGTGGAACAACTGTCAGTTGGGTTTCAAAGCTACAAAGCATTGTTGCACTCTCAACAATGGAAGCTAAGTATGTTTCTGCTATAGAGGCTAGTAAAGAAATGATTTGGTTACAAAGGTTTCTGGATGAATTGGGTAAGAAGAAAGAGTTGGGCAGGTTATACAGTGATAGCCAAAGTGCCATACATCTTGAAAAGAAATCTGCATTTCATTCTAAGACTAAACATATACAGCTCAAGTACCATTTCATACAGTCAATATTGGAAGATGAACAATTGAAGCTAGAAAAAATACACACTAGCCAGAATCCTGCATATATGTTAACAAAATTTGTAACCAAGGAGAAACTGAGATTATGCTCAGTTTTAATTGGTCTTCAAGTATGATGAATAAGATGAGAAACAAGCACATCCAAAGTGGATTCATTGTCCAGCAAATGAAGCAGTGGTGGAGTTGCTATAATCAGTCTCCAAGTGGGAGATTGTTCGGTGTGGAGCCTGATTATCTTCTTTATTCAGAGGTATCACTGCATTGGACCCTAGTTCGTAATGTGGCAGTAACATTGCCTGTAGAATATATGCTGCAATGGGGGTCAAGGGGTCAAATGTTGTAATTTCGTAGTCAATATAGGCCATTCATTAGGTGGAGATCTGATGGTAGAAGTTATGTTTAATTTAGGGTTTTTTCCCTAGAAGGAAACCCCTCCCTATATATGAGGGAAGTGCATTGCATCTATGTAGATCTATATTCTAAATGAGAAAGAGAGAGGAGATTATGTGAGCAAAGAGGGAATTACAATGGATCTGCTGTAGGTTATATCTCTTTAGTTTGTTGGATAATATAAAAGGAAGGACTGCTTGTTTCCCGCGGATGTAGCCCGAATTAGGTGAATTACGTATATCTATGTCTCTCTTGTTTTGTGTGTTTTTTGTGTTATATTTTTGCAATATATTTTATGTGTTCCATTGCTTTGTAATATATAATTTTCTAACAGTTTTAGGGAAAAATCAATTGGAAATGGGTTAAAGAGGTATTTAAATACTACTTGAGGAGGAAAATTCATATTTCATGGGTAGAGATAGACACATGGTAGGAAGAATCATTACAAGGGAGATGAAAAGGTGCCAAACTGGAGAGTGGAGTCACATGCATTCTTAGTTGCCAAATTACTCTACCTCGAGCACTCAAATTAGTTGAACGAATGAACAATGGGAGAGGAGGGTATATATAAATCGGTCACACGTGTGGGGATTGAGGAGGTCGCAGGCTTGCATACAAAGGGAGGTCACAAAATTAAGGCTTATTTATTTTGCAACCTAGCGACCATGTGACTTGGAAGGTTTATAGTTTCTTGAGGTCGCAAGGAAGGCTGAGTCGCAAAATCATAGGTTAGTTACATAGAAACCATGTGAAATGGCGACTATTCTTGGTGATCAGTGCAGATTGCAGGCTATTTGGTCACAAGGGCCCTGCTTTTAGAATTCTATGAGTCATGTGACCCTGTGATTTTGTGACTAGTTACTTGGACGAATAGGGTATGCTTGGAAAGGACGTTGCAGGCCACAATTTAAAACTTGATTAAGGTCTTTCTTTTGAACTTGTGACCTTAGGAGATTGAAGCCTTATAATTTACAACTTGAGATTTTCTTAGGTGCCTAAGGAAGACTTGACCCACTGTCAAGATGCGAAGACTTGCTAAGGTGTAGATGGAGGATAGAATTCTGATAAGGGGGACTCCAAAATTTTGAAGGGGTCAAGTTATGGGGTTATTGTGGCTACTACAACACTTTCCATTGTGTATATGCTTCATCACCCCGTTATTGCGTCATGATGGGATTCTAAACCTTTGTTCTTGCACCTACCTTTGTAATTTCTAGGGACATACTTCTTAGATTATGTGTTCCATGGGTCCTCCCTTTCAATGTTTTGAACCAATCAATGTTTCCTCCACTGTGTGCATCCTCCATTACGTCCTCCCAATGCCTTGTCACCTTGGAGGTTTCGATTTGCACCTTGCATCGAAATCCTAGGGAATTAATTCCATGGTGATGTGGCTTATGGGGTCCCCCAATAGGTAAAATTTACCTAATGCTACTTAGGTACACTACATTGACACTTGGCCATGTCCTCCCATTGCTATCATCTTGCCACATCATTATATTGCATCACCCCACTACATTTTACCCAGAACTAAGATTGCAGTCCCCTTGAGATCTCACTAGGTATATTTTGCTATGGTTAAATGTCTAATATGGGTCCACCTTCTCTCTCTTATGCACTTCTACTATTGTAAAACCTTGCCACCTTTAACTACTAGCTCATCTTGAGATATTTTCCCCGGAGGTTTAGTCTTGTGCTTCATTAAAAAATTACATGGAAAAACCTACCAGGGTTATGAGTCATTGGTGGGGACCACAATTGTACCTCCTGAGCTTGTGCTTTTTATACCTTTGCACCCAATTGGAGATGGATGCCACCTATGCATGTTTATTGTGCTTAGGGGCCCTTTTCCTTAACCAAACCTTGAATTTTACTTTTGAAACTTTTATAGGCCATATTTTTTTATCGAGAAATCCTTTTCAGACTTCAACGTAATGTTGGAATTCTCTTTCCAAGCACTATATATCTGAGCAATTTCCAAGAGATTTAGATCTAATATTATGTACAAAAAATTACTCCAAATATTAGTGACCTTATCCACCTTTATCAATGCCTTTGACATGCTTTTGAATCAAATAACAATCTTCATGATACTCTTGAAATAATACAACACCTTGACATAAATGATTGATGCCTTTGACATCAATGATTGATATCAATGATTGATATCAATGATTGACATCAATGGTTGATATCAATGATTGACATCAATGATTGATATCATTACTAGACATCAATGACAACATATTATAAAAAATTTCACATTAACTAGGAAAAAACAATCCTTCAATTACATGATCCTTACCAACAAAATCAACATTTTTTGATAGAGTCACTCATCTCAATGTTAAAAACTATTGAGACAATACTCATGGACCTATGATTCATGAACACGATTGTAGATCCTACATTTGTTTCATACACACCACATTTTCATGCATTCTCTAAATGCATTACAAAACATGTTTTGTCTCATGAGTGTATTATTCATTCATTTAATTTTCGTTCAACATGGTAGTGCAATGCATGCACTCATTATTAATATTTTACTATTTTTTTGTTGACAATTTTCTGCCTTATCCAATTCCATAAAGAAACGATATCAAATTCATTTGGAAGAAATCTTACTCAATTCCTTTACCTTTTTACATTTTCTTTCTACTTTCCTTACTTACTTGGCTACCATCACATGCATTCTTAGTTAAGATATTTTCAAGGAGTTTAGCTGGATTGTTAGCATACTTGATGTTGCAACATTCAACTTCCCCTAAAAATATCTTAACCTCACATATTAGTAATAACTCTATCATTTTATCTACTTACACACATGTTTAAATGAATATTCATAAAAGGAATTTACATTATGTATCATATTCATGCATTCAAACGATTACTTCAATCATGCACACAAACATGTATATATCACCATGCACGTGCCATAATAACACATATTACATTCCAGTCATATACACATAAATTGCTAATAAATTAATTTATGCATGAGCTATAACATATAAATTCAACAACCAATTCAATCTTGTTAAAGTTTTATTTATTTATGTCAATTATATATTTATATATTTGTAACAAACCAAACCTTTTCATGCTTATGGTGTTTTATAATTCAGTTTACAAAATTGGTATTCATGCATTCAAAAAATGACTTCAATCATGCACACAAACATGTATATATCACCATGAATGTGCTATAATAGCACACATTATATGCTATTCATATACACATAAGTTTCTAATAAATTAATTTATGCATGAGCTATAACATATAAATTCAACAACCAATTCAATCTTGCTAAATTTTCATTTATTTATGTCAAATTATATATTTATATATTTGCAACGAACCAAACCTTTTTATGATTATGGTGTTTTATAATTCAGTTTACAAACTTGGTTTTATCTATTCAAAATATCCCCTCTACATTTATTGCAATAAGTGCAGTTAACATACTATCATATGCACACAATTTAATTATATTATTTCCTAAGTTCTATAACAACCTTAAAATTCCAAAGTCCATATAAATAGTTTTGGAGGAACCCCCCACTTTGGTTTCTATGCAAGTGGATTACCTTAGCTATGAATCATTAGTTATTAAACCTTATAATCCTATCGTGGAACTTTCATTGAGTTATTAATTATATTAGAGAGGTTTTGGTGATGTTCTCTCATTTCTCTTCACCTTACCACCAAGGGTGGGGGGACTCAGTCTTATTAATTTCTCCAGGCACTAGAAAAGTCCTAGCAAGCTCTACTACAACTATTAAAGATTATTCCTATTGATTTCCCACTATTGTACCAACCTGTAATCCACTTATATATGATTTGTACCTTGATATATGCTCTTGGACATAAGATATGTTCCTTCCCTCATGCTTCTTATAAGGGAAGTAACAAAGAAATTGTTCCTTTTTATAGCCCATTCATTTCAAAATATTCCTATTTGATTTACCTCTATATGTATTGTTGACTACTCGCCCATGTGTCTAGAGTTTAAATGAGCTATCCTTATTTTCTTGCTAGTGAGAGAATTCATGGAGTAGGTGTTCTAAACTACCTTATGGGGTTTCACCTCAGTGTCTAACTTCTTATAGTAATGTTTTTACTTTTGAATGATGTCATCAAGTGTCGTGGGATCCTTAGAATTTACCTTATCCTGAAATGGTCTTGGTAATCCATTGATAAATACTATATTTTCATCTCTTCATCTTTGTGAAATGGTACATATTCCAATAGTGGTATGAACTAATTAGCATAGTTGTCCAATTTGAGTTGTCCCATTGTTAGTTCATGGAATTCCTTGATCTTATCATTATGATACCCCTTTATATCTCTAGCAGTTGGTCCATGTTACAACAACCCTCGCATGTATGACAAATTGTGTAGCACTATCATGTTTTTCTTTGTTCGTAGTTCTTGTTTTCCTCTGAGTCTTTCATTATCTACTTTTCAACTCCAAATATCTCTGTCCAAACTATTTATTTTCTCAATAAGGTCATGATATTTTCCCTTTTATCTCCCATTTTCCTTTAAGGAGATCATTTAAGTAATGAGTTGTTCCTTTGTGTTGAAAATCCTTCTTTTTCATTTTATAGCTAGAAATTATTCCTATATACTAAAATAACACATAGGTATTGATACCAGTGATGTGATAATAATTAAGGATGTTTATTACCTTTACTTCATTTGTTCCTAGGCTTATATCTACTTGCATGTTTATATTTTCTATCAAACTGAAGTCAATATTTAAGTAACATTAGTGAATTCATATATATAACAAAATAATTTCACATAATTACACTTGTATACATAATATTTATTTAAAAAATAAATTCATTCCTATACTCAAGCCCATCTAGGTTTAATTCTGAACCTTAGCTTTGACACCATGTTTTCAAATACAAGGTATCATTTTTTCCCGTTATTCATGAGATTAATAATCAGATGTGATACCACTTTGTAACATACACAATCCTTCATTAGGTGCCTTAATGCTTGATTAAGGATATAGGATATCCATTTTTTTCTTGTTCATGAGCTTAATAATAAGATGTGATACCACTTTGTAACATATCCAACCACCTAATCCTTCATTAGGGATGTGGGACATCACATATTCTCTATAGCATTTTATCAAGAAGTTCCCATACACTGCCTAATCGCCATCCATAAAACATAATATTTTTGGGGCATTTCATCAAAGAGTTCATGTGCATTATTTATTTCTCTCTAACCATAATATTCCATAGTTGTTATATCTTAGAAATTATAGAGGATTAAAATATGAAATATTTACCGTAGATACCTTGAGATATTTTATCTTTCTCCTCCAATTTTTACATTCTATAACCTCTAAAAAAATGTTATGCAAAGAATGAAAAGTTGACATGTTTTAAGGCCTAATATCAAGAGCATTAAGGAGACCCAACTCTTACAGGGAATATTTATAAATATACAGAAAACCAATATATGAAATATATCTTATATGTTCCTTGGAATTTCCCCTTACCATGGTCCAAGTTTCAGCCTCTGAAAGCACCCAGAGGAAAATTCATAGCGAAAATTCCAAAATTGACCTTATTTCAGGAGCATTCAGGAAGTTCCACAGTTTTAGAGCATAACTATGAAAATATAGAAAATATATATTTTCTTTTTAAATTTAACTATTATATGTGGGATTCTCCCTCACTATGGCCCAGGTTCTTTCATATGGAACTTCTCAGAAGAAAATTTATAGTGAAATTTCCAAAATTGCATGCTTAAAGAAGCATTCAAGAAGCTTAATTTCCTTATATCATATATCTAAAAATAAAGTGAACCAAAATTTGAAAATTGTACCAAATGATTAGTGGGATTTCCCCTTACCATGATCCAACTTTCATCATCTAGAAACTTCCAAAAGGAAAGTTATGGTGAAAAGTACAAGATGACTTGTTTACCTCATAAATCACATTTTGGACTTCCACCATTAAACTCCATGAAATCACTTATATCATGTAGAGGAAATTGAGGAAAATGGAAGATGTAAGTGAAAAGAAAGGCATGCAATTACCCAAAATTGTCATGCGTTTTCCATGCATCTCAATTCATTTCAATTCCATAGCCAACTAACTTCAAACCCAATTCTCTAGTCTAATTTCAACAACAATAATTCCTACATATCAGTAAATCATTCATGAAATAAATATCAAAAATAGAGAAATACAAATATATCTATTATAACTAGAAAAGGTTATTAATGAAGTAGGGTGTAATACATTTCACCCCTCCTTAGACTCAATTATGCTACAGATTTTCTCACAGCTGGGCACCCCTATGCCAAATCTTGATGCCTTGATGGAAAAATAAACTTAGGGATTTAGCACATAGTTTTGGGCCAGATTTAACAAAAAAAGTGAAGGCCACTCTCCTTCACACACATGAAAACTCTATCTTTATCACATAGGATGTAATTCACAACTCTTAACTAGTCACAAGGCCTAAACCTCTATGGGTTCTACCACAATTTCTCTTTCCAAATAGGATTTTTGAGTGGGAGAGTATGCAAGATAATCCAAGGATGAAACAAGAACCAAAAACTAAGAACCCCTTGATAGTTTCTCCTTTTTTATATAGTCACACCTTGACCCTTTATATTTCCAATATTTTGCTAGAAGATTCTTAGGAATTGTTGGGATGGGGTACCCTAGATTAATTTTGGGTTACGATAACCTAAATTTTGGTACAATTTTGTAAATAATGTAAAGTCTCTGCGATTTATGGATGTAGGGTGCGTAGATTATTGGGAGTCAAAGACGCTTAGTCCCTTATTTTGGATAAGTTTTAAGTCAATTTTTGAGATTCAACCATGGTCCACGGACCACGGTATTGTATGAAAAAAGTCTATAAATATTGAGTCTTAGCGAAAGGAAGAGGTAACCAAATGGAACTAAGATAGAGAAAAGGGTTTAATTGAAGAGTCTTACGTAGAAGCTAAGGCAAAAAGGCTCTATTATTTGTGCTTAGGTAGAGAAAGGGAAGCTCTATAGCTGAGTGCATAGAGGTCTAGGTAGAGTCGACAACTGAGTATGCAGACCCCTGCAGCTATGTGCACAGGGAAGTTTGGGTTTGTAAACCATGAATTGAAGATAAATAAAAGACAATTTTATGAAGAATTACTGAGTATTTATGTTATATCTGTTAATTTTATATGTTGTTGATAAATTACTTGTTTTATGAAATATTGGTTAAATGCTACGCGATTCGCTTGAATAAGTCTTAATAATGAACGCAATGCATGTTCAAATAGTTTCGTGAAGACTCTAGTTATTCCTCTTATGTTATTAATGACATAAGTAGATCCACGTGAAAACCAATTTAGGATTTAATTTTGATGCATGTAAGTAGGTAAATTGACTGGTAAAGGTCAGCAAGGACTGATCATGGACCTTTGCGAAGGTTTGAAGGCTATTTTAATAGAGTTGAGTAACATGCCCTAAGCATTTATTGATCTGCGCGAAGGCAGATCCAAGGCACTGGAAGAAATCACACTAGTCTCTAGATGCAGAAACTTAGTTCTTGCATCGCCCCCTACCGTTTCAAGTGAGACAGCACCCTGCGCTATGCGGGTTATTACCGAAAGGGCCAGTATTGTATGGTTTTGTTGGTTGGTGTAAATAACTTTGAACTTGGGTCAGGACCCCCTAAGCCAACAAATGGTTCCATTGTTGGGGCCGGGATCTTGTTGGAAGAGATGTGTGATGTTGCATCATTGGAATTAGACCAAGAAATAAATTGAAAAGTAGATGGATCACAAGATTCACGAGTTCGTGGTGTAAGAAAACAAGAACCCGTGCATGTCGAAGGAAGAGTGGTTGAACATGTACCTATATACCGAGATACACGAGATCTTCTTCTAGACCTTCCCCATTGAACTGTATGAGTGGTTAGATAAATTGACAGACAATCAAGGAAGGCGGAAGCTCGATAGTCCTAGTGTGGACTCCAGAATTAGTGCGATGAATAGAAGCCTTTGAAAACAAGATCAAGTGGGTTGTGAATCATAAGCTCGATTGAATTCTAGGAGGATTTTTTATAGGATTTGTAGTTGATACCTCAGTCAGCTACATCGAAGTGCAGCAAATATTTTTCAAAGGACCACGAGGTATGTATTTAAGATCATTGAATACTTAAATTAAGATGTTGTTATATGAAAAAGGGTGATGCCATTACCTTGATGTCCAGAGCTATGTGAAGTGGACGATTCTTTAGAAATTGTGAAGGATTAGGACCAGAGGATAGTCCATTGATTGGACCCCCTTCAAGTGATGGAGAAGGGGTGGGGACGACTACGCCACGAAGTGTTATTCAACTAATCACTCAGGGGATTCCTAGAATAAATAATCCTTCCACTCCACCTCCACCTCCACCTCCACCTCCATGTTGTCAAGGTTAATCCTCTCTACAAATAGAGATGATCCCTCTAGCCCAATGAGTGGGTCTAGCAACTTGAGAGGAAAATCAACAAGACATCTTCCTTGATTATGATTGAAAAATAGAACGAGAGAGAAGGCCTACCTTGTTCTGAAGTTAATATGATTTCCTTTGTTGAAATCCTCGAACTGCTTGTGTCAAGGTCTTGTTCCTGCTTCCTCAAGCACTTATGTACCTGTACAAACAACCAAAAGACAAAAAAGCATGCCAAAACCAATAGAAAATCAAATAACAATCTATTTAGCTAATCAAGGATTGCCAAACAAATACACACGTGAACATATATATTAGGAAGATGAACAAAAAACTATATTATTATTTAAAGAATAAAGGGGAAGCTTACAACCATAGCCTTGATGTTGAAAGGCTCTCCTCGAGTGGAAATCCAAGTGCAATCCAAGAAACTCTCGAACACTCCTCCAATTCTAATGAATAACCTCTAGGCACAAGCTCAACATATGGGTGCAAATGGAAATTGATCAACCGTTTGGGAATGGTAGATGGGGAATTTATAGGTTGGGAGAGGGAGTTAGACCTCCTCCAAAGATAGGATTAGGCCCACATCTTAAGGAAGTAGCTCATAGGGATAAGACCAAGAGGTCAAATTAGGAGGATTTGACCTCATCTATGCGAAACCACCTCTAGCTCACTACTTTAGAAGCTTCTAGATCACAAAGTTTCTCATCCTCTTTGGGAAAAATTCCTTTTTGAGACCATCGTGAGTATGGGAGAGAACAGATCAATTCCCTCACTGGCTTAACAAGGTGCACCATGCAATCATCATGGTTTTGAGCTTCATAAGTGTGATGATTCTCATTTTAGGGTTTCATGAACTATTTCTTCAGGGAAAGCTCTAAATATTTTCCAGGGAAAGTTAAACGCGAGATCTAAGCTGCATACATTGATGAGAGCATTATATAATGATCATGTTTTGGGAAATTCAGGGTATGTCACAGGGAAGTGCAGGAGGCATGACAAAATACTATGTAACATATGCCCCCTAAAGCATGAAGGCAGAACGAGGAGTGATGACTGATGCTTTACAAGATTTTGGAAAGGACGAGGATGCACAATGTCAGGAGAACTACAAATCAAGGATGAATATACATATATATATTTGATATTAATACATGAATCCATGGCATGGACGTATCCATTTGGATGATGAAGACTATATAAAAATATCCATGGTATGGGCGCAACTATCCAGAAAAGAGGGATCAATATAAATATGAAGTCTCACGGTATAGTAGAAACATGTGTACAATCATGAATAACATAAAACTCCATGTAGGCTGAGCCATAACAGATAGGACTCAGGGTCTTTCGCTCGATCCCAACCTGATCAATGTATGAATCCCAACATGAAAATAAGCATGTTGAAGTCGAACATGCTAGAAAACCACCTGATTACTGGCCAATGAGGTGGACCGTTAATAGGTACAAGAGAAACCACCAATAATGACAATGGCCCTCAAGGTACAATAGTACAATCTGTGAATGTGATAATGAAGTTGAGGTTGAACACTCGTGGAATCACCTGATTGAAAGCCAATAATGAATACTTGTCATCGGATGCGAAGAACTGACCATTAAGGCATGCTAGTTCTAAGGTACTGAAAATGAGTTCCTAAGTCATCTTCTTGGATAGTAAGCTAAAGTCGATAGGAAGTGACCCATCGAAGGAGGGAAATGATGAATCCCCCATCATCAACATGAAACAAGGAATAAAGTGGAAGGATATTCAAGATTGTAGCAATGACTCAGACAATGTATAGGTAAATAACTCCAAATTGAACATCTCTTGAACATATTGGCGACACGACTCCAGAATGTGGCAACATCTGACTCAAAATGGGACTAAAGGTCATGATGAAAGTGAGGAATAGTGAAATGAGAGGCAATATGGATCACCTAAACCTAGGAGGACAAGTGACTAAGTGAGGATATCCCAAAACTGACACGAGAGCAGAAGAGTGTCATGTTCAAGAGCAACATGCTGCCTATACAAAGGATGTTTCATCTTCATTTTCCCCCGCTATTTCTAGGAAGTACCCGAATTATTTTTAATCACAAGCTTGAAGGGGATAGCATATGCTTGTTATGTAAGTTCACTCTTTGAATGAATCCATCCTAGTAAGTTTTACAAGCCCTAGGAAGGAGAAGCTCTATCCTATCATGGTGAGGAGCCTTTTGTTGTAAAAATTTAATGATCCTGACGTAAGAGTAAGTCGAAATATTTTTCACATTTAAAGAGTTTGAAAAAGAAACGAAAAAGAAAATTGCACCATGTCCTTTTTCGTGATTTGTCCCTTGAACCCAAAAAGGGAGAAAACAATATCTGAGGGAACCTCTTGACCATGTCAACCAAGGTGTACCTTTTTCATAAATAGTCAAGCTCATACTGAAAAGGGATAAACATATGATGTTTTGATGTTGATTCATTTACTTTAACGAGTTCGAAAAGACAAGTACTCGACAATATTTTCAATTTTCGAGAGTCAAAAAAGAGCTGAAAGATGACTCCAGGGGGTTTACTTTTTTGTTTATTTAAGGAGTTTGAAAAAGAGATAAAATAAAACTCCTAGAATTAGTCAACAATGATCACTATTCACATTGAAGGCACCTATAACTGCACAAGAAATGCACCCATCTATGATATCGAGAAAATATTAAAATATTACAAAAATATTTGACAAAATGATTTTCAAAACTTATAAATATTCAAAAGTAATTTCATTTTTTACCATTTTACCAAACTAAACTCTGAAAGTATTTTTGTTCCCTAATTTCCTTAATTTTCCAGTGGCTGCTACGGGAGAATCGGGGGACCATTCATGATCCCTCTACGACAGGTAAGCACCTCATCCATGCTCTTGCATTTCATTACCTTTTTATGCAATTTTAACAATGGATTCTAAGCTAAAAAGGAGGATTTTAAAAATTTAGGTCGTTGATGACCATCACGGGTATGGTCATCAAACCCACGATGGTTTCACTTGAGCCCAAAATGCTCACATGATGCCATCACGCTATTTTGAAAAATAGGTACTATAGCGTCGAGAACAACTTTTAGAGATTAAAAACTCATACTAAAGCAGAAAATAATGAATTTTATCCATGGAAAAGGCACTAAAGAGGGTTTGAATGTTGTTTGCATGAGAAAGATGGTGATAGAGTGGAAAAAAATAGGCCATGAGGATGAGGATCACCAAGCATCTGAAGATCCGACATGCATGCATGCTTTTAGGGACTATGGCCTGCTGAAATTATTCCAGACCACCGGGTTGAGGGCACAGGTGGAACTGCTACCTTATCTGACCAGCCTTTGGGATAGATCGAGAGATGTTCATCATCAAAGGCCAGGAATTAGAACTGTAGGAAATGGAAATTTACTTCATCATGGGATTATCTTGTTGAGGAGAACCCATTCAACTATTTGGATCTTGTCAACGAGGTGAGAGCACTAGGAGTCTAGTCCATAGATACCGTCCTGGAGCCGAGATAACTAATGGAGGTAAGGTGGAATTGAAAAAATCACCAAGAATCTTGTTTTGAGAACAATATTTTTCACCATGGTGCGTGTATACAGCACGCAAGCTATTCATGAGGCTTCCAAGTCTTAGTTTCAGTATGCCATTGCTTGTTTGGCTCCCACCATCTTCAACTAGTGTGGAGGTATTTTGGTGAACATGAAGCACCAACTGACCAAACGTAAACAGGGACACCTGAAGCAGTTCAAGTTTGGTTCCATACTAGTGACCTTCTTCTTGGAGCGAATACTACACTTCTGGTATCAGTGGGTAGAAGTACCACATCCTACCCCTCGAGATTCGAGGCTTGTGAGCTGGAGCCAACTCATGCCTCAAGGAGGCACATGCCAACACATGCACTATCCACCAGAGTTCTTCACCTGGCTTGAATAGTAGGTGTTGATGGTAGATGACTATGATTATGCTGGAATAGATTTCAAAGGGGATCCAGATCTACCTCTATGACTGGGTGAACAGTGGACCGATGTAGGTAAAAACTTGCTTTTTGAATTTTTTCAAGTTTTTATGATTTTTATGAGAATGAAATCTAAGACTCAACTTATGATAAATGCGCAGAGGTGGGACCAGAGAGACCACTAGGCATGTCGCCAATAGTAAGACGATTTTCCCATTTGGTAATGGCTAAGGGGATGACCCCTTAGCTGAGATGGAACGTAACCTGGAGGAAATCACCTGAAGGGTTCCAGATTATGTCACCATTGATGATGTTCCACTACGTTGGCAGAGACATACAGTGGGAGTATCTACGAGACTATGTCGAATGTTAGGCTGAGTGATCAGAGTAGTCGCGTACTACCATGAGCACCGTGTAGTTTGATAGTCCTTCTAGTATTGTACACATTTTGTAGGCTTTGAAAGCCAAGGGTCTCAGTACACTCTATTTTTTGATATTTTGATGTAAACGCTCTGGAAGACGTGATATATCTATATATCTATATCTCTCTCTCTCTCTCTCTCTCTCTCTCTCTCTCT